>OY282643.1:26685858-26965858 GCA_958299015.1 Tetanocera ferruginea | reverse complement strand
AGTTTTAACTTTTACTCAAATGCAAATTGATATTAAAATTTAAGTTAAGGTTTAAGTTGAATTTTAATTTGGATTATACTGATGGGTTAATTGAAATTGAAATTGGAATATCTTGATATAGCTAGCATAAAATAATTTTAAATGGAAAATATTTTAAATTAATTTTATTATTTCAAATTTATTATTTTTTAATTAAATTTTTTGTCACTTTATACCATTGTTATGCTTAACTTCTTCAAATATGCTGTGGCCTTAACGAAGCAACTGCCTCGCCAACAGCCAACTTAACCAACCAACCAAACTCAGCCAATCGATCCTGCAATCGTCTAAAACAGAATATAAAGCCCTGCAGGCATCAACTTCCAATCAATGCATGAATGCATCCCATAGAATTTTATTTTTTCTCGAACAGAATTCATGGATTGGTTTTGTTTTTCTATTTTCTCTAACGAGTTCAATCAATTTTATAGAAGCAAACAGTTTTACAGACAAGTTCGTTAGTTCTGTTGCATCGAGAACAGCAACAACAAGAATTGCATCCACTTCAATAGCAACAGTGCGCTACGGAAAATGAAAACACTTTTACGCGAAGTACAACGTCATTTGACGGAATGTTAGTTGGACAGGTTCCAGCAAAATTTAATTGGAAAAAAAATACAAACCACAAAGCTATGTAGCGCAACACAATATCTATAGAAGGAAGAGATGGAAGATATATAGTAACAATAGAGTATCCAGTAAGCAAGCGTCAAATTTAATGAGCAAGAACACAGCAAGATATTGACTTAAGTAAGATTCGTTGAAAGTTACTTAAATGGCACAAAAAACAAAAATAAAGAAAACAAGTTCTCTAACTGACATTTTGTAGATTTTCTCCAGCTTTATTCTATTTTTTGGTGAAAGTTACAAAGTGAAATATACTCTTTTAAGCTGACAAAACTGAAGGCATGGAAAAATATAAATAAATCTCTATTACATCTGTTCGGTCCTAACCACACTAATACTCATGACATCTGCATTACGCAGTAAGCGATCATTGGAGTTGGTATGTTACTTATGATGCACAAGAAAGAAGAGTACACACAATATCGAAAGCATCATTTACCACTGGGTACATGCGAACAGATCTTTAAAAATGGCTCTCTTATTGACATTGCACTTACCAAACTGTGCTAAAATGGTATGAGTGTCAAGAAAATCTTCTGGAGCTCAACGTCAGTAAATGCCAAACTATAACATATTACCGTAAGTGACTCCAACTTTCCCCGAGAACTGATTACATTCTCGGCATGCCAGTTTTTTCTTTAAACTATTTACAGGTCTTAGGTATAATTTGCGACAACGGACTTTCCTTTATTAGGGCACATATTGATAATATCATTAGTAGAGTCAAGTCTGCACTTAGTTTCGTGAAACTCTGGTCCAGAGAGTTCTTCAGTAATTTTGTCACAAAATCTTTTTATTATACCATTGTTAAACCCTCGAATATGCCAGCCAGGCTTGGTCTCATATCTACAATACCCATTTAATGTGAATCGAAGCCGTTCAACGAAAATTCATTCGTTTCGCTCTTCGTGGTCTTCCCGGTTCTGACAGTTTCAACTTATCTCCTATGCCGACCGTCAGAAGTTGAGTAACTAGCAACCTCTTGCAAAACGAAGGGAAGTTGCCGATGTTTTTTTCATTCATAAAGTAGTATGGGAAACTATAACTGCCCATCACTACTCCAATTAATAACCTAAAATACCAGCCCACTCAACCTTTGGTCTATAACTCTCTTCTATCTTAACTTTTACCGCACCGAATATGAATGCAGTGTACCTATAATCAAAATGCCTCGGGTAGTCAATAATTTGATCAGTGAGTTCGATTTTTATCCAAGCAGATCTCTACTCCGAAATATCCTTTTTAGACTCTAACGACTCTTCTTCTCTCTATCTGGTGTCTTCTTAAAGTTATTGATTGTAAATTAGAAATTCAGATAATTATAAATTTGGTGAGTTTTTAAACCATATTTTATGAAGTTCATCAATTAAAGAAATTAATTAAATCATAAGGTATTCGGAGAAAATTTATTATAGCACGTTTATTATGGTATGTCTGATAAACATATACATATGTCTGATGAACTATAAATTATTAAGTTTTTACATTTCGCTAGCCTCCGAATCGCTCTGGTCGACGTTCAAAAATAAGACCAAGTATAACCTATATCTGAACAGGCTTAATCAGAAATTGGCGTTACCTCGTGATTCGATATCAGAGATATACCGATTTACCTTTACCTTTACCGATTTACCTTTACCTTCGATTTACCTTTACCTTTACCTTTACCTTTACCTTTACCTTTACCTTTACCTTTACCTTTACCTTTACCTTTACCTTTACCTTTACCTTTACCTTTACCTTTACCTTTACCTTTACCTTTACCTTTACCTTTACCTTTACCTTTACCTTTACCTTTACCTTTACCTTTACCTTTACCTTTACCTTTACCTTTACCTTTACCTTTACCTTTACCTTTACCTTTACCTTTACCTTTACCTTTACCTTTACCTTTACCTTTACCTTTACCTTTACCTTTACCTTTACCTTTACCTTTACCTTTACCTTTACCTTTACCTTTACCTTTACCTTTACCTTTACCTTTACCTTTACCTTTACCTTTACCTTTACCTTTACCTTTACCTTTACCTTTACCTTTACCTTTACCTTTACCTTTACCTTTACCTTTACCTTTACCTTTACCTTTACCTTTACCTTTACCTTTACCTTTACCTTTACCTTTACCTTTACCTTTACCTTTACCTTTACCTTTACCTTTACCTTTACCTTTACCTTTACCTTTACCTTTACCTTTACCTTTACCTTTACCTTTACCTTTACCTTTACCTTTACCTTTACCTTTACCTTTACCTTTACCTTTACCTTTACCTTTACCTTTACCTTTACCTTTACCTTTACCTTTACCTTTACCTTTACCTTTACCTTTACCTTTACCTTTACCTTTACCTTTACCTTTACCTTTACCTTTACCTTTACCTTTACCTTTACCTTTACCTTTACCTTTACCTTTACCTTTACCTTTACCTTTACCTTTACCTTTACCTTTACCTTTACCTTTACCTTTACCTTTACCTTTACCTTTACCTTTACCTTTACCTTTACCTTTACCTTTACCTTTACCTTTACCTTTACCTTTACCTTTACCTTTACCTTTACCTTTACCTTTACCTTTACCTTTACCTTTACCTTTACCTTTACCTTTACCTTTACCTTTACCTTTACCTTTACCTTTACCTTTACCTTTACCTTTACCTTTACCTTTACCTTTACCTTTACCTTTACCTTTACCTTTACCTTTACCTTTACCTTTACCTTTACCTTTACCTTTACCTTTACCTTTACCTTTACCTTTACCTTTACCTTTACCTTTACCTTTACCTTTACCTTTACCTTTACCTTTACCTTTACCTTTACCTTTACCTTTACCTTTACCTTTACCTTTACCTTTACCTTTACCTTTACCTTTACCTTTACCTTTACCTTTACCTTTACCTTTACCTTTACCTTTACCTTTACCTTTACCTTTACCTTTACCTTTACCTTTACCTTTACCTTTACCTTTACCTTTACCTTTACCTTTACCTTTACCTTTACCTTTACATTTACCTTTACCTTTACCTTTACCTTTACCTTTACCTTTACCTTTACCTTTACCTTTACCTTTACCTTTACCTTTACCTTTACCTTTACCTTTACCTTTACCTTTACCTTTACCTTTACCTTTACCTTTACCTTTACCTTTACCTTTACCTTTACCTGTACCTTTACCTTTATCTTTACCTTTACCTTATAAAACGACGTAGATAGAGCATTCAAGCAATCGGAAGTCTTAAAATAGATATATCAACGTCAAAGGCCGCAGTTTCGTATTCAATCGGAAGTCTTAAAATAGATATATCAACGTCAAAGGCCGCAGTTTCGTATTCCGGCCAGGTCATGGTCATGTCACCTTTGATCATTCCTAAAAGTTAAAATTTGGAATATTTTACAAAATTTTTAAACTTACATACGTTTGCCAGCAAAGTATATTTTTTATCTAAGGCAACTTCTATAATTCTACTGCAAAGGTTTTCTTTCTAAAAGTACTAAAAGTAGTTTAAAGCAGGAACCGAAAATAACTGTTATTTTACAATTTTTAAATGAAAAAGACACAATTAAAATGTTGTCGAAGGACTTTTTCAAATATACCATTATGATACAAATGGCCTCAGCTTCACGAATATTAAGTGCCTTTTAAAATTTCGACTGATTCTATAAAAGTTAAAAATTAACTGTTATTTTTTGCCTTTTATTTTTTCGGTCAAAAATATCAGGCACTTTGTAGTTTTTTAAAGGCCGCTTGACCAATTAAAAAACTATTGATACCATATGTAAATTGTGTGCATCGACGAGACGAAAATAATGGTATCAATAGTTTTTTAGTCGGTAAAACAGCCTTTGAAAAAACACAAATTGCCTGATATTTTTGACCGAAAAAATAAAAGGCAGAAAATAACTGTTATTTTTGACCGATAAAATAAAAGTCAAAAGTAACTGTTATAATTGCCCGAAAAAATATAGGGCACACAATAACTTTTATTTTTGTCGGAAAAAATAAAAGTTAAAAAATAACAGTTAATATGTAACTTTTTCGATAAAAACCATAACCGGTACGGTCTCTGGTTTAAAGTGGCTTAAAACAAAAAAACAACCATGTATAATCAAACCAAATTACCATAAATATCTCAGGAGACAAAATTCAACAAAATATCAGATTAACAAAATATTTCCGAATAAAATTAGCATTATTTGACAAGTCATTGAGCGGCGGAAAAAAGTACTGTACATAGTAGCAACTATTGTTTGCTGCGCTGCCACAACTACTTTTCTTATAGCCTACACACATTGACTGCGGCTGCAACATAACAACACGAGGTGAAAATGAAAATGTTGGCATGTTGTCTACGACTTGATTAATTTGGATGCAGCTCGATAAGCCGTATTTTCGTATATTTTTATTATTAAACATCGAATTATCATTAAAAAACAAACATTTAACAAAAACACAAGAATGAACAATAAAAAACACAAAGAAGCACGAAATTAAACGAAAACATTAACAAATGTCGATGTTCTTACTCTTGTCGCACGTCAAAATAGAAAAAGTTCTAAATCGACGACAGCAACATTGCTGCAATGACGCATTGTCGTTGCAACATTTTCACCACATTCACCTCCATAAGAAAAGAATGTAAAAAAAATTTGACGTTTGACGCAATGCTGCAGCCGCAGTCAATGTGTCTATGCTATTACTTATGACAAGTTACATGACAACAATTAGTATCTCTTGGATGCATAAAATGATTGAGAATAAATTTCATTGCATTGGCATTTCCGATGTTGTTGTTGTTGTTCTTGTCGCTGTCATATCAGACGTTTTTGTGTCACATGCAGTTATTTAAAGTTTCGTCGTTCTTGTTGACGATGCAACTCTTTTTATATCTTTAACCGGCTTTGACGACTCTGTCAGTTACCAGTTATTGACATATTTTTCACACAATTTTTTTATTGGTTCTTTTATTTATATTGTATAGTCTACAGCTGTCGACGTTACTCACATTGATACATTTTAGAGCGCAATAATTTCAAGCCTTTGGCTATGAAGACTAACTTGCTTGAAAATTTCATAAAAATATGTTATTTTATTTAATGGTATTTAAATTAGTTTCATTGGCTTGTATAGATGTTGTTATCTAAAACCTGGTCAATAATTGGAGAAATTTTAATCGAGGCGCAATAGTTGTTGGTGCAAATTGGTGCATGTTTTTATGGTGTTAGATTGTTGATTGAGTTATTAAAATTAATGCACTAACCATGGGCGGAGCTGTGAAGTAGACTGTTGGTGCGAAGCTACTAGGTGTTTGCTTTGAGTTGTTGCGAACACATAAAAAAAACCACTTTTGGCACAGCAAGATAAGCTGCACAAACAGACAACTAGCCAACACAACCAGTCAGAGTAACCTTAAAACTATGTTGTTTTAAGTGTAGCCAAGAGATACTTTGTGCCGTTGCTCATTTTTCGAGACTTTTCGACTCTAATAGCCTAGACACATTGACTGCGGCTGCAGCATTGCGTCAAACGTCAAATTTTTTTACATGCTTTTCTTATGGAGGTGAATGTGGTGAAAATGTTGCAACGACAATGCGTCATTGCAGCAATGTTGCTGTCGTCGATTTAGAACTTTTTCTATTTTGACGTGCGACAAGAGTAAGAACATCGGCATTTGTTAATGTTTTCGGTTAATTTCGTGCTTCTTTTGTGTTTTTTATTGTTCATTTTCATTGTGTTTGTGTTAAATGTTTATTTTTTTAATGATAATTCGATGTTTAATAATAAAAATATATGAAAATACGGCTAAACGAGCTGCATCCAAATTAATCAAGTCGTAGACAACATGCCAACATTTTCATTTTCACCTCGTGTTGTTATGTTGCAGCCGCAGTCAATGTGTCTAGGCTATAATGCTGGCAACGAACCTCAAACAACCCTATGACCCGTGCCAAATGTCACAGTGACAGCTGTGTTGGACTGTGCAGGCGCATGTGGCAATAACAGCGACAGCTACCGATCGAAGGGTCACCGATCCTATTCTCTGCGCCACTTCAAACTATTTGTATTGAAATTTAATACACTTAAAACTAAACAATTGCTGACTGTTGTTAATTGTGACGCTCACAAATGCTGCCGAAGTGCTTTGTTTGAATTTCACAGACAACAGGCCTCCTTTTGTAACGTATTATCAAAGAGATTAAAGGTCACTGAAATTAGTATTGGGTCAGTTTTATTGCCGTTCTCTTACGTTAGTCTTTTGCATTAAGAGGCGGATGTCAGCAGTTTTGTTTTATCTGCACTGCAGCTGTTAAGCAAATTTTGCCAATTTGCAGGCGAAACGCCCCTCAATTGTTGGTCTTATTTAAGTTTAACACTGTTAATGATCAATTTTATAGCTAGCTCTGAGCACAAAATTGCCATTTCTTAAATCTATATTTTATAGAGATTTTAGCTTGTTTATCTGTCACATTAGCAACAGCTGCGTTAAGTGATTGTTTAGTGTTATGTTTGAATGAAACAACGAAAAGTTTTTTTTTTATTACCATCATTCAGCTTATGAGGCTAATAAATATTTTCACACATTTGCTAAGATTTTTGCAAAATATTTGTTTTGTATTCTTGCTAAATAAATATGCAAAAAAAAAACTCCGCTTCTGTGGAAGATGTGATAAGGAAATGTTTCGTAATCGTTAAAAGACATTGTTTTTTATAGGAACAACAGTAAGTCTTTGGTTAAACTGACAATTAACTTAAACTATTAAAACAATGTATACAGACACAAATACATACAGACACAAATTTTTAAAAAACATACAGAAACGAAAATATTTAAGCCTACAGAGAAAGCTGAGCTAATTTCGCTTATGTGAGACCTCCAGTGAGACCTCATATTTAAACTGTCACAGAACAGGTGCAATATAACCCGTCACGGAATAAGTCCATTGTGGTTGTAACAGAACAAATTTCATTTTATCACCATCGGACCAAAAGCTATTAAATATATTTTACTAAAATTATCGTATTGTTACCAAAATCTCAGTGGAGGTGTGCTAGACTGGTGTACAGAGTATGTGGGTTCGCATCCTGATTGTAAGAATATAACAAATTTTAGTTAAATTTATTATTGTAATTGTTATTCATAAGCTGCTTGTTAAAAAAAAAACTTCGGGATAAGTTCGCTTATGACCTCAAAAAAATGTTGTCTTAACATTACTTCCCTGTTTGAAATGAGTCCCCAATTCTCTGTTGAGGTCAAATTTGATAATATTAAAGAATATCAAAGAAATTAAAATTTCAACTTAAATTAAAAACCAAATATTTATTAAAATAATTCATTTATGCATTCTAAACACAAATGAAACTTTTAGAAATGATACGGGCTGTCGCAAAGCGAGTAACAGATAGAAACTACCATACATATTTGCCTTCACGTCGTATGAACACATGCTGTATTGAGCTCAATTTTTCTGCTGTGGTTGATCGTCTACTTCAAAACGACGCTTGTGGCTGGTTGAAGGCATTATATTTTTCAATATAGATAAACTTCAATATTTATACCCCTCCCTTTCAATATTAAATATAAACACTCGTAGACAATTGTTCGTCAAAAACAAGAGATGGCGGGTAATCATTTTTGATACTAACTGAGGATTTGTAAATTTTTCGTTTCATGAGCGCACAATTTAAAAAAATATTCAATATTATTTTCGAGTGTATTTCCCAAAAAACTAGAACTCGAAATTTTATTAAAAAATTTGCTGACACGTGCATAGAACAAACGGACAAAACCAAAAAATAGGATTAAAAATTATACCATAGGGAAGTAGGGTAAATATTGTCAACAAGAAAAAAGATCAATGAAATTAGATGCAAGATAGATGATAGAAGATACAAGATACAAGATACAAGATACAAGATACAAGATACAAGATACAAGATACAAGATACAAGATACAAGATACAAGATACAAGATACAAGATACAAGATACAAGATACAAGATACAAGATACAAGATACAAGATACAAGATACAAGATACAAGATACAAGATACAAGATACAAGATACAAGATACAAGATACAAGATACAAGATACAAGATACAAGATACAAGATACAAGATACAAGATACAAGATACAAGATACAAGATACAAGATACAAGATACAAGATACAAGATACAAGATACAAGATACAAGATACAAGATACAAGATACAAGATACAAGATACAAGATACAAGATACAAGATACAAGATACAAGATACAAGATACAAGATACAAGATACAAGATACAAGATACAAGATACAAGATACAAGATACAAGATACAAGATACAAGATACAAGATACAAGATACAAGATACAAGATACAAGATACAAGATACAAGATACAAGATACAAGATACAAGATACAAGATACAAGATACAAGATACAAGATACAAGATACAAGATACAAGATACAAGATACAAGATACAAGATACAAGATACAAGATACAAGATACAAGATACAAGATACAAGATACAAGATACAAGATACAAGATACAAGATACAAGATACAAGATACAAGATACAAGATACAAGATACAAGATACAAGATACAAGATACAAGATACAAGATACAAGATACAAGATACAAGATACAAGATACAAGATACAAGATACAAGATACAAGATACAAGATA
Organism: Tetanocera ferruginea; assembly: GCA_958299015.1. Classification (NCBI taxonomy): domain Eukaryota; kingdom Metazoa; phylum Arthropoda; class Insecta; order Diptera; family Sciomyzidae; genus Tetanocera; species Tetanocera ferruginea. Next base: position 26,956,519 of record OY282643.1, on the reverse strand, counting down.
CAAGATACAAGATATAAGATATAAGATACAAGATACAAGACACAAGATACAAGATACAAGATACAAGATACAAGATATAAGATACAAGATACAAGACACAAGATACAAGATACAAGATACAAGATACAAGATACAAGATACAAGATACAAGATACAAGATACAAGATACAAGATACAAGATACAAGATACAAGATACAAGATACAAGATACAAGATACAAGATACAAGATACAAGATACAAGATACAAGATACAAGATACAAGATACAAGATACAAGATACAAGATACAAGATACAAGATACAAGATACAAGATACAAGATACAAGATACAAGATACAAGATACAAGATACAAGATACAAGATACAAGATACAAGATACAAGATACAAGATACAAGATACAAGATACAAGACACAAGATACAAGATACAAGATACAAGATACAAGATACAAGATACAAGATACAAGATACAAGATACAAGATACAAGATACAAGATACAAGATACAAGATACAAGATACAAGATACAAGATACAAGATACAAGATACAAGATACAAGATACAAGATACAAGATACAAGATACAAGATACAAGATACAAGATACAAGATACAAGATACAAGATACAAGATACAAGATACAAGATACAAGATACAAGATACAAGATACAAGATACAAGATACAAGACACAAGATACAAGATACAAGATACAAGATACAAGATACAAGATACAAGATACAAGATACAAGATACAAGATACAAGATACAAGATACAAGACACAAGATACAAGATACAAGATACAAGATACAAGATACAAGATACAAGATACAAGATACAAGATACAAGATACAAGATACAAGATACAAGACACAAGATACAAGATACAAGATACAAGATACAAGATACAAGATACAAGATACAAGATACAAGATACAAGATACAAGACACAAGATACAAGATACAAGATACAAGATACAAGATACAAGATACAAGATACAAGATACAAGATACAAGATACAAGATACAAGATACAAGATACAAGATACAAGATACAAGATACAAGATACAAGATACAAGATACAAGATACAAGATACAAGATACAAGATACAAGATACAAGATACAAGATACAAGATACAAGATACAAGATACAAGATACAAGATACAAGATACAAGATACAAGATACAAAATACAAGATACAAGATACAAGATACAAGATACAAGATACAAGATACAAGATACAAGATACAAGATACAAGATACAAGATACAAGATACAAGATACAAGATACAAGATACAAGATACAAGATACAAGATACTGTTACTGTTACTGTTACTGTTACTGTTACTGTTACTGTTACTGTTACTGTTACTGTTACTTTTACTGTTACTGTTACTGTTATTGTTACTGTTACTGTTAGTGTTACTGTTACTGTTACTGTTACTGTTACTGTTACTGTTACTGTTGCTGTTGCTGTTACTGTTACTGTTACTGTTACTGTTACTGTTACTGTTACTGTTACTGTTACTGTTACTGTTACTGTTACTGTTACTGTTACTGTTACTGTTACTGTTACTGTTACTGTTACTGTTACTGTTACTGTTACTGTTACTGTTACTGTTACTGTTACTGTTACTGTTACTGTTACTGTTACTGTTACTGTTACTGTTACTGTTACTGTTACTGTTACTGTTACTGTTACTGTTACTGTTACTGTTACTGTTACTGTTACTGTTACTGTTACTGTTACTGTTACTGTTACTGTTACTGTTACTGTTACTGTTACTGTTACTGTTACTGTTACTGTTACTGTTACTGTTACTGTTACTGTTACTGTTACTGTTACTGTTACTGTTACTGTTACTGTTACTGTTACTGTTACTGTTACTGTTACTGTTACTGTTACTGTTACTGTTACTGTTACTGTTACTGTTACTGTTACTGTTACTGTTACTGTTACTGTTACTGTTACTGTTACTGTTACTGTTACTGTTACTGTTACTGTTACTGTTACTGTTACTGTTACTGTTACTGTTACTGTTACTGTTACTGTTACTGTTACTGTTACTGTTACTGTTACTGTTACTGTTACTGTTACTGTTACTGTTACTGTTACTGTTACTGTTACTGTTACTGTTACTGTTACTGTTACTGTTACTGTTACTGTTACTGTTACTGTTACTGTTACTGTTACTGTTACTGTTACTGTTACTGTTACTGTTACTGTTACTGTTACTGTTACTGTTACTGTTACTGTTACTGTTACTGTTACTGTTACTGTTACTGTTACTGTTACTGTTACTGTTACTGTTACTGTTACTGTTACTGTTACTGTTACTGTTACTGTTACTGTTACTGTTACTGTTACTGTTACTGTTACTGTTACTGTTACTGTTACTGTTACTGTTACTGTTACTGTTACTGTTACTGTTACTGTTACTGTTACTGTTACTGTTACTGTTACTGTTACTGTTACTGTTACTGTTACTGTTACTGTTACTGTTACTGTTACTGTTACTGTTACTGTTACTGTTACTGTTACTGTTACTGTTACTGTTACTGTTACTGTTACTGTTACTGTTACTGTTACTGTTACTGTTACTGTTACTGTTACTGTTACTGTTACTGTTACTGTTACTGTTACTGTTACTGTTACTGTTACTGTTACTGTTACTGTTACTGTTACTGTTACTGTTACTGTTACTGTTACTGTTACTGTTACTGTTACTGTTACTGTTACTGTTACTGTTACTGTTACTGTTACTGTTACTGTTACTGTTACTGTTACTGTTACTGTTACTGTTACTGTTACTGTTACTGTTACTGTTACTGTTACTGTTACTGTTACTGTTACTGTTACTGTTACTGTTACTGTTACTGTTACTGTTACTGTTACTGTTACTGTTACTGTTACTGTTACTGTTACTGTTACTGTTACTGTTACTGTTACTGTTACTGTTACTGTTACTGTTACTGTTACTGTTACTGTTACTGTTACTGTTACTGTTACTGTTACTGTTACTGTTACTGTTACTGTTACTGTTACTGTTACTGTTACTGTTACTGTTACTGTTACTGTTACTGTTACTGTTACTGTTACTGTTACTGTTACTGTTACTGTTACTGTTACTGTTACTGTTACTGTTACTGTTACTGTTACTGTTACTGTTACTGTTACTGTTACTGTTACTGTTACTGTTACTGTTACTGTTACTGTTACTGTTACTGTTACTGTTACTGTTACTGTTACTGTTACTGTTACTGTTACTGTTACTGTTACTGTTACTGTTACTGTTACTGTTACTGTTACTGTTACTGTTACTGTTACTGTTACTGTTACTGTTACTGTTACTGTTACTGTTACTGTTACTGTTACTGTTACTGTTACTGTTACTGTTACTGTTACTGTTACTGTTACTGTTACTGTTACTGTTACTGTTACTGTTACTGTTACTGTTACTGTTACTGTTACTGTTACTGTTACTGTTACTGTTACTGTTACTGTTACTGTTACTGTTACTGTTACTGTTACTGTTACTGTTACTGTTACTGTTACTGTTACTGTTACTGTTACTGTTACTGTTACTGTTACTGTTACTGTTACTGTTACTGTTACTGTTACTGTTACTGTTACTGTTACTGTTACTGTTACTGTTACTGTTACTGTTACTGTTACTGTTACTGTTACTGTTACTGTTACTGTTACTGTTACTGTTACTGTTACTGTTACTGTTACTGTTACTGTTACTGTTACTGTTACTGTTACTGTTACTGTTACTGTTACTGTTACTGTTACTGTTACTGTTACTGTTACTGTTACTGTTACTGTTACTGTTACTGTTACTGTTACTGTTACTGTTACTGTTACTGTTACTGTTACTGTTACTGTTACTGTTACTGTTACTGTTACTGTTACTGTTACTGTTACTGTTACTGTTACTGTTACTGTTACTGTTACTGTTACTGTTACTGTTACTGTTACTGTTACTGTTACTGTTACTGTTACTGTTACTGTTACTGTTACTGTTATTGTTACTGTTACTGTTACTGTTACTGTTACTGTTACTGTTACTGTTACTGTTACTGTTACTGTTACTGTTACTGTTACTGTTACTGTTACTGTTACTGTTACTGTTACTGTTACTGTTACTGTTACTGTTACTGTTACTGTTACTGTTACTGTTACTGTTACTGTTACTGTTACTGTTTCTGTTTCTGTTAAAAGTACATGAAATTATTTATTTGCTGTCAATAGCTCTGTTTCTAAACAGACTTCAAGCTGCAAGATTGTTATTCCAAGAACTACCGCGTTTAATGTTTACTCTCTATTGTGATTTATTGCACCCTTGACATATGTGGAATTATAATAAAAAATATAATCGAGTTATTTTAAAAAATTTGGGTCTCCAGCTGATTCCATCGCTTGGTGTCAAGCTTATGTTTGACATCCTCTTTAATTTAAATTATCTCTTCTTAATACTCTGGAACTGTCCGATATGCATACATATCTGCCACATCAAAGGCGAGCATTGCTTCATATTTAATTATTAATTTTATTTCTACATAGCAGATATGTATGTATTTGAAAACGTGAAACATGAGATACAAATCTGAAATTTTTTTAGGTTGTTATCATAAATCTTGCCTTCGTCTCTGCGGCTTCAATCCTGTTGCATTGGATTCCTGTGATGCGTGAGCGCGTTGGTACCTATCCGATCTTGGGATACAATCACAAAAATATGAATATCAAAGCACGCCCATACAATAAAGACATCATATATGTGTGTGTGTAAGTGAGTGAGTTTATCTGCAACATCCAGCATATCTGTAGAATACAAAAATGTATAAATCTGTTTGTTTAACAAAAGCCCACAAAATATATCTTGGCGGATACAAAAATAAAAAAAAGTAAATAGTTGACAAGAAGAAAACAATAAAACTAAATAAATATTGAAAAAAATTATATAAGACAAGACAGTCAGCAGACAGGACGGTAACGCAAGGCGACACTTCTTTCTTTTAAGGTACGCAGAGGTAAGGTGGGAAAAGTAGGTGCGACACATCCTCTGCGCTTATTTGTTTTTTCTTCTTTTATTTTTTTTATTTACCAGAATTTTTTGTAGAGTTTGCTAAGTTAAAAAAAGTAAGAAATGTGAGTAACCCAGGTCTGAGTTGAGTAAAATAAGTGTTCGAATGTCGGTCTATGCTGATGAAGCCAGAAAACGTGTTCAGTATTTAATGTAAGGGTTTTGTAAAGAAGTGCAGAGCGTGAGAAAACGTATATAAGCAAAACTGCATTCATATTTGTAAATATTAATATGATAAGTAAACAAAATACAGCAAACGTGACGTTGTCGAAGGATATTTAGAGAATACAAAACTATTGTTAAAAGGGCTTTTGTGAAACGGTACGAGCTCTTTTGAAGAAGTTCTTCTTTTGTCACAGAAGTTTCACCGAGGAAGTTCAAGGTGAAAAAAGAAGGCAAATATAAAAAAACAGAAGGGACAAATTGTTAGCACTCCGGTCAAAAGATAATGGTGCTGTTATCAAGTTGTTATATATTTCAAGTCAGCCGACAATTTTAGTCAGGAGGAATTGAATTTTTATTTTGTGTAAATTTATACAAATTTTTACTCAAAGCAATGATTTTTGAAGTGGTTACCTTAATAACTAGGACTCTTTTGATCCGATTAATGTGAAATTTCAATTCATATTGTTGTAGTTATTACATAAAAGATAAGTATTTATATTTTATGAGAATAACTCCACATTGCTTGTTTTCGCACGTAATATACAAGATCTTCTTAGACTAAAATGATCTATAAATTATTTTTGCTGCAAATAACCTAACTGCACTTCAATGCTTCTAAAATAATATTCCAGCCACAACAACATCTATAACTTTCTCGAGCAACATTTTCGAAATATGTACACAGCTTAATCCACTTCTTTGCTTTGACAAAAACAAAAAATTAGACTAGAACAAAAATTACCTGTTTAACTATAAACTTTATATCTAAGTGCAACAGCAACAACAACAACAACATGTTACAAATATTACATGCAATAGAAGCAAAAAAAAAAAAAAAAAAAACTAAACTAAAGTGGAACTCTAGTTTTTATGACAACGCAGACATTGAACTCCATAAATAAAGTTTAAAAAAAAAAACACACGAATAAAAAAAAATTAAAGAATCAACACAGCAGAGCAGCTGGTGTTAGTTTATGTGACAACAGTAATGTTAGCATTAGTTTTTGTTGTAAACTGAAAACTATGTCATGCCAAGCTAACTGCGCGCCGTCTCAGCACTTGTTTAAACGTCCTCGTTGATTTTGTCGCCGACATGCATGCAACAAACAGCAGCAACAGCAGCAAAATAAAACGAAATAGATATCAAGACAAATGTACAAAAATGCAGCCATAACTAACGTGACTAACGTTACGCGACGCCACTGACTGTTTGGTATAAAGTTTGTAAATAGTTGTGCCTCTTTTGTATCTAACAGATACTTTTCTGTTAAGCTGCGCTGCTGCGCGCACTTTCTTTCCATTTGCAGTTCGAGTGCATTTCGATTAGTTAGTTAGCGTCTGCTGCTGGTTTTCGAAACAAATACCACAACATCAACAACAACAACAACAACAACAACAACAACAACAACAACAACAACATCAACAATAACAAATATTTAAAAGATGAAAAATAAAATCCATAAAATAAGCCACAAATAAAAATGCAATCAATTTAAGTGTTGCTCAACGTTTGACGATGAGCTCAGCTTTTATGCATTTCTGCGCATGCGCGCATGTCTGCAATTCATATGGGCGGCTAACTCCAAGTCATGCCGGTTGCTACTGTCGATGGCTTGAAGTGGAAAAACATATTTGTGCACCATCCATCCATCCCTTTGTTGTGCAGAGCTATGCAATTCAATTTCTTTTAATTAAAATCTCTTTTATCTCTTGTCTTGTTTTGTTTGTTTTTTTTTTCTTTCTTTCTTTCTTTCAGAGGGTCATCAAAATAAGTTCAAAGCGTCGCGTTGCTAGTTAAATAATTTCTTTGTTTACTTTAAGTATTTATATTGCACTTTTTTTTTTGCAAATTTTGCTGTTGCTGTTTTTGTTGTTGTTCTTTTATACTTGTCGCTAAGTTGTTTTGCGTTCGTTACCAAATGAATGCTTGCAGCATTTCAATTAAATTGATTTCAAAGCGGTTGAATATAAATTTTTGTTTTGAGTCTTAAATTGTTATGAGAAGAAATTTATGTGCAAGCAAATGATTTTTAAAAAATACATAGAAAAAAATGATAACCGAAAGAAGTTTAATTTTACACTTTTAGTCATTATTCGAACTTTTTTCGAAGTTGTGTGTGTTTAAAATTGGTTACAGAAAATAAGCAATTTTTGAGGGAAAGAAACGAAAGATTTTTTAATTTTTTTCGTATATCTATTTATTTAAAAATTTAAGTGGTTTGAATTTTTTTCGAACTTTCAAAAATTATTTAAAATTTTCTTTTTCGAAAAAATATTTTGTTTGAAATATTGTCATTGCTGCAAAATAAGCACTAAAAAGTATTTAAAATTCTATAGTTTTTTAAAATTTTTGCGTTGTTCGAATAATTTCGAACTTAAATTTTTTTTAAAAATTTGTATTTGCATAATAATTTTAATATGTTTAGAGAAAACATTTTTTTATTTGATGATTTGTTCGGTACAATTCAACACAATTATTTATCGAAAATTTTTTCGAATATAAATTTTTTCGAGTATTTAAGTGCATACATATGTTTAAATCTTTGAAATTTTTCGAAGTTTTTTATGATTTAAAGTTTTGAAAACATCTATTCTGTTGCAAACTTGTTGCATACCAATCTTTAAGATTTTCGAATTTTTTCGAACTTGAATTTTTTTAAGTTTAAAAAAAAATTTTTTTGCAACGAAATTTACCTTTTCAAACATTCATACCTTTTAACCTTTTTTAAATTGAGTTTTAATGTTTAAATTTGTAAAACATTAATATTTGTAGATTTTCGAACTCAACATTTTTCGAAGTTGAATTTGGTTAACTTTTCTGGTATATTGAGGAATAGAACAGAACGACTAAACAAAACAAACTTTAAATTTTCGAAAATTTTGAAGTGCAATCTTTCTTTTCTTTTTGAATAAAGAATTTGTGGATAGTTTAAATTTATAAATTTTACAATATATAAAATTTTTCGAAATTTTTTATGATTTAACTTTTTTGAACTTTTGAAAACTGATTTTAGAATAATGAAATTTTTTAAATTTATCAAACTCAACATTTTCGAAGTTGAATCCGGTTAACTTTTGTGCCATATGGAGGAATAGAACATTAAAGGGAACAGTTCTTACTATAAATTTTCAATTAAATGTGTAAGTATTACAAATATAAAATTTGTCTATCTCTTATGTTTAAAATTTTTTCAAACTTAGAAATTTTTCAAAATTTTTTATGATTTGAAGTTTTCAAAACATCTATAATCATATTCATTGCTTCTGTTGCAAAATTCTCGCATACTAATTCTTAGGATTTTCGAATTTTTACGAACTTTAATTTTTTAATTTCAAGAAATTGTTTTTTTGGATCAATTATTTCGAAATTCATTGGAATGAAATTTAACTTTTCGAACATTCATACCTTTCAATTTGTAAATATTTGAAGTTTTTTGAAATTAGCTGTAGCTAAATGTATCAATTTGTTAAACTATCTTTGCTAAGTCATAAGCAGTGAAAACTTTTGAAACTGTCTGAACCTCAATGGTTTCTTAAAAAAAATTTGTTATATATTTATTTTTTGTGTTTTTCGAATGTAACATTTTTTCGTATTGTATTGAATTGAATATTGATTTTCTTATAATAAAATTTTATATGAAATTTATCATATAATAATATTTTCGATTTTCGAACAACACATTTTTTGAAGTTGTATTTGGTTAACTGTTGTGAAATATTCAAAAATGACACATTTAAATTGAAACGCTGGACGTAACTTTCTGAATATATGTTTTTTAATTTTAAGTGAAACGCCTTACGTAACTTTCCGAATAAATGTTTTTTTCGAAGTTCGAATTTTTTTCAACATTTTTTTTAAGCTTTGAAAAGAGGTGATGGTTGAAATAATTGACATTGATGCTGATTGGTATTGTATCTGGTGCTCATTTGTCCCAAATCAGTTTTTAAGATTTTCGAACTAATTTTTTTTTTTAAGTTATTCTCGGCATAGCTTTGGTATGTTGGGGTATAAAACAATGTGGCATAAAAGTTTCACTATCGAAAATTTCTTCTCAGAATTATTAGAATTTTTAATTATTTCAGCATTGAAGATTTCTAAATTCGAATTATTTCGATGTTCTTTTAGGGTAAAATTAGTAATTTGTTCAAATACCGCCTATAATGAAAAAATACCAGTTTTTCGAATATTGTTTTTCAATCAACATACTTTTTGAACGTTTAACCTTAATACATGTGAATTTTCGAACTTAACATTTTCGAAGTTGAATCTAGTTAACTTTTGTGGTATATTGAGCAATAGAACAGAAAGTTTAAACATAACTTCCTTAAAATTTTTTGCAATTTTTAATGTGTTAGTTTTTTTCGAATAAAAAACTTATCGATAGTTTAAATTTTGAAATTTTCTAACTGTGAAATTTTTCGAAATTTTTTTATAATTTAAAGTGAGAAATTTTGAAAACTGATTTTACTTAGAATAATGAAATTTTTGATGAAATATATAAAAATTTTAATTTTTTTAATTTTCGGCTTTTGAAATTCCCATACTAGGAATTATTTTGAATCAGTTCCGACGAAAAAAAATGTTTCCAAGTTGAGAGATAATGAAAGTTAGAATATTTAAAATTGGCCATTGCGAAAATTGAAAAACCATTGAAAAAGCTATTGAAAAAGTTGCGAAAATTTTTTTTGCAAAAATATTTTTGTTTTGAAAATTTCGATCGTTTAGAGTTCGAATATGTATTTTTCGTAGTTTTGAGGTTAATTTTTAAAATTCGTTAACTTTGAATTTCTTATTAAACTTTATGGCATGGCATTTTATTCAATTTGAACACAATTTTTCTATGAAAGGTTTTCAAATTTTTTCGAAAACTTTTTAAGTAACTTTAAGGAAGTTAATAAACATATCTCGTTATACAACATATCACGTAAAAATTATTTAAAATTTTCGAATATAAAGTTTTTCGAACATTCAATTTTTTATTTATAAAATTTTAGCATTGACGTTTCTGACTGTTTCATGAAAGAATTTCGAATGTTATAAAATATTATACTTTTATAATTTTTATTTTTAAATATTGAAATATTGAATTTTTAAGAAATCGATTTTAAAGTTTTAATTTATATTTTTTCGAATATGAACTCTTTTCTCAACTCTGCCATTATAAAAGTTGTTTCTATGTCGGACTGCAACCAACATCATCACTGATAAGCATTTTAGAAAATTTTCCGTGTACTTTCAGGCTGAAAATTTTTGCCATAAAGTTTGAAGAGCAAGGTAATATCCTAAATATAGTTTGAGAGATACAAGGCGCGAAGCATAAATAAAAAAACAAAGAAATATTTTGTGTGCATACTTTTAGGCTAAACAATGTTTCGTACAATAAAAGCACTGTAATAGCAAGCATGAAAAGTTTGAACGATATTAGGTGCGGAGCATGACTCCTTCGTTTTAAGATAACTCTTTTGAAAAAGCATTTGAAAGTTAACCACTTCTAAGGTTCGAGCCAGAAACTCGGCTTACCAACGAAAATCAAGAATTTTTTATAAATTGTTCAAAATCTTTAAATCGAAGTATGTAGATTTTTATGCTGTAGAATGTTTTCATGAAGCGATTTTCTTAAATAATCTTAAAATAGCTGACACGTAAGAAAACTAACTTAAACTGAAGAAAAATTACTTATGCCTGGCTTAAGTTTTTTCTTCTTTAAAGTGCAACAAATTTTCATTGAGTTTTTCAGTGAGGCAAAGATTTATTTAGAAACATAAATAATTATTAAATAATAATATTAATAATTTATGAACGTCTGTCTGCCTGCTGCAAATAAATATTTTTCCGACTACGAAGTTAGCTTCTTGCCTTCTAGCTTAAAAAATTATTAAACGTTTTTGTTATTTTTTAGAGCTGAGTTTGTGTGTGTTCTACAGAACATAGCTGCAGGCTTTATGAGCAGGTTTGCAATCAGCGAAAGAATGACAGGCAACAACAATAACAACAACCATAATAAATTCATTCTGCCACGCCAAACATATGCAAATCTATAATTATTGCTTATAAAAGTAAAAAAAAACACAATAAATCTCAGCGCCATTACAGCAAATCTTCCATCCTTCTGGGCAGTCAACTGTATGTCCTTCACCTGTTTTAGTCGCATCAACATGCATGCAACAGCATCATCATTACCATCACTTTCAAGGTTCTGGCTACGTTGGCAACATGTTGTTGTTGTCGTTGTTGTTATTATTGTTGTTGTTGTTGTTGCTGCTGCCACTCTTTTTTATTGCTTCTGCCACAGCTACTAGTCGTTGTTTTAGTGCGGATGTTGCTGCATTTTAATAAATTGCTGACAAACTAATTGCTGACAACGTTTGTTGCTGTAAGAGTGGACTGTGTTGACTGCAAGACGTTGTTATAGCAGCATTTCAAAAAGTGATCTTCATATATTTTGTTGTTGTTGTTGTTTTGGTTGTTGTTGTTATGCTATTTTATCATTTTATCAACTTGGAACAGGTGCAGCAGCGAGTTGCGTTGCACGCATGCGCGGCTTATTATTATTATTGCGGCGCTTGCGTGCTTTGATGATGCCTAAAGTAGACAACATTTGTTTGAAATTCATGCTGGCTTAGCTTTGTTTTCATTTTTTTTTTCCTATACTTTGCTATTTCAACAACTTCTGCTATTGCTGCATTCAGCATCTGTTGACCTACAATTAGTGTTAAGCAGTTGTAGCGTTTATTTTTTGCTTTATTTGTTGTTTGTAGTCTTCTATTCTTGCAATCTTAGCTGCATTCGTAACAAGAATTATTGTTTTTGTAGTTGTTGTTTAAGAATGTTCCTGCTATTACGTGTTGCTAATCTTATCTTGATTGCTTTGGCTCATCTTTTGCTAAGAATTGATGAATATTTGGCATAATTGCAGAGTCTAGATATCTAATTATAGCATTTTATAGCATGATATTTCCAATTGAAGTAATTATATTGAACACTAGCTGGTACCCGGCGCATTGCTGCCGCAGAAGACATTCCTTTTTTTGAGATTTATGTATTTTTTTCATTTACCTCATGAACTGTGCTTGTACTCCTCGTATTTGTACATACATTTTAAGAATTTTATTCACAAAAATTAGGATCGATTCATGTTCCTCTTGATTTTTTCCATGACATGTACTTAAATTTTTCATAGTTTCGTGTATCTTGTACACACAAATTATGAACTTCAAGCACTTGTCTCATAAAAAAATTCATATTCTCGTTGTTTTTCCTTGTGTATTTTGTACATTGATATCATGAATAGTTCATGTGACTGCTATAATTGGTTACTGGAGCAAAATTCATGAATGTATTCAATGGAGATTATGTAAAAATTCATAATTATTGTGTACTTTTTTGGTTCGGCGTAAGTTTCGAATAATGTTATATTTCTCTTCCATGACCGTCAATTCAAAGGATTTATTATGATCTAAAATTTGTCAGAAAATTCTTTAATATTATTTCGTCAAAATCGTAAAATTTTTGAACATACATGCATATAAAAAAATTCCAACAAAAATAGGGTCACTGCCTTTTGAACACACCCTATTGTATTGTATTGCTCCTAAATTTCTTTGTATTTTTCCACTCCTTGCTTACTCCTTGGCAAAATGACTTTGCTTTGACTCTATCTTTTCATATTTTTTTTTTGTTTTTTTTTTTTTGTTTCTTTTACGGCCAGCTTAGTTCTCCATGCATTGCTGCAATTTTATTGGAATTTATTGCCTTGACGCATAATTTATGCAATTAGCGTTTATTCAACATATAAACTTAAGACAATCACGATTCTGCACAGGCAACAGCAGCAGTCACAATAGCAGCAACAACAACAACCACTACTGAGACAATAAAAGCTGCTCCCGCAGGATGCTTTAAGATGCCGCATGCAAATTAAGCCCAGGCTACGATGACGATAAACGGAGGCTGCCTGCCTGCCTCAAAAAAAAAAAAAACTCAAGAAAGCAGCAACGGCAACCAACAACAACAACGATAGCGTTGCAATCAGTGTCATTTTCATTTGTCTGCAATTTTATTGTTTTTGTTGTTGTTGCAGTTGTTTTAAGTAGCAGTGCGAAAAATGTTTTATATCGTTTATAAGTCGGCGTCAGCATGGCGCACTTCAAGTGCTGCGCATGCGCACAATTTAAATCACAAACGCAATCGCACAACAGCAGTAAAAGTTCGATTGTTCCTTACCCGCTGCTCGACTTAATTTGCATGCCATGCAAACTGGTTTCACAAAATTATTTCAAGAATTTATCTAAAGTTTAGTAAATGTGGATGTTGTTGGTGTTGATTTTGATTTGTTGTTGTGGTTCCAGCTATTAGTGCCTCGCTTACATGCTGTTCTTGTTGCTGCTGTTGCTGTTGCTAGCATGACTTTTTATTTTGTGCTATCAAGAGTACCGCAAAAACTACCGCACAAAATCTTTGCAACTTTTTTTTTTTGTTGTGAAATTTTCCACGCTTTCCTTGTGGAAAATGCAGCATTTATGTCAACGCTAGCCTCAAAGCGAATCACTTTGGGCACGCCTGAAGTAACAGTCAATATTTTTGCTATGTTTTCGTGCGTTGCGAAATTTTTTAAATTACATTTCTTTCTTTTGAAAGTTTTTTTTTTTCAATTATTATTTTCTTGACATAACATTTTCTTTGTGAATTCACATGGTTTATAATTTTCTTGCTTTTTTCTTTTCCTGAAAAATGATCATAATGTATAAAAGTTATACAACTCACAAAAACTTTAAAGATTATTCAAATAATGGGTACAATTTAAAAATAAAAAAATTAAACAAATTATAAAACTTATAAAAGCAATAAAAAATTTACAAATAATAATACATATGAAAATTTGTAAAAATTATAAAACTTTGAAAAATATTAGAAATTATAAAAATACAAGCTTTATGTAACTTGTAATCTCATCACGTGAGATGAGATCCAACCAACTGCTTTTGGTTACTCTTCGAATGAGTGTGGAGAGCGAGATCAATAAACTTTAAAGAGAAGGGTTGATAGCAACATTCAGTTGAAACTCTCGTAACACAAACGCGTGAAAAGCGAACGACCAAGCAATGCTTAGCATCAGTGGTAATTTCCTAAAAAAACTTAGCAACTTAATTAAATATATTTATTGTTTTATTTTCATAAATAAACCCCGCTTATGGCATTCTGTAGTACAAATATGATATTTTAAAATTTTTTTCATAAAAATCGGTCCAGTAGTTTTGGAGTCTATTGCGCACTTAATATTTCCACTTCAATTTTATATAATAGTATAGATAAGATATGTATGTGCACATATTATAATAAATTTTGAACCCTTTATTGTTTTCAATAATTTTTAAATTTTTGAATTTTGCATTATTTTTATATATGGGGCATTTCCATGTAAATGTGGACACACTATAAGAAAAATTTGTCATTGCTTTTCAACCTGCAACTATATTCAAATTAATTTTTAAGAGAAAAAACATTGTCATCAAGGGTCAAATTTAAGATTTTTCATTACAATAAGATTTTAGCGACAATTTTATTATATGTGCTTAAGAAAAATCCTGTTATTGGGAAGAAATATAAGATTTTGGATGTGATAGTTGTAGTTCTGACGACAATATATCATTATCTGTATTAAAACGTCAACTAGTTGCAAGCAATTTACATTAAATATTAGTTACATAATTATTTCAATTTTTGTTCATTACAGCCTGAAGTTGGTCCTTATTATAATGAAGTTTTGTTTAGTACTGTGGTTCGTTATTATATATTAATTTTTGGGCATTTGACCTGGAAAAGGTGCATTAGAGGTCCTTTGTTTAATATAAAAACCGAAAGCGATGCGAGTTACCGCATAATTTTTGGATTATTTTAAATGTTTTGATTTAATACTGCTGTTTTTTATAGAGATAAACTTATTGAAATTTTGCTGCTTTAATTTATGCAAAATATAAAAAAATCAACCCACAAATTAAGCAGCAAAATTTGAAAAAATTTAATCTCTGAACATGTTGTTCAAAAACGGTAACGCGAGTTACTAACCGAAATTATTATTTCACTGGGTAAATATAATGGTACCACTGAATTTATTAACCAATTTCTAACACACAAAACATATTATTTTCATAAAGAGTACATTTGTATTTGTTAATATAAATAAAACAAATTTAAAGCTTAATTTAATTACATGGCATATTCTGAATGTAACGTGAATTACCATGAAATAACTCTATTTTATAATTTAATTAGCTTTCATAAAATGTTTAAGTTTTTCAATTGTTATGCTTTCTATAGTTTTTATATTTTTTATAATTTTCATAATTTTTATAATTTTTATAATACCTATTAATAATGTTTATAATTTTCAGAATTCTTTTTATTTTTAGGATTTTGTAATTTTTATAATTTATTTAACTTTTATAATTTTTGATTTTTACATAATTTGTCAACTTCTACAATTTTTTAAATTTTAAAAGTTTTATATATTTGGACTTTTTTTTAAATTTTTATAATTTTTACAAATTTTGTATTTTTTTAATTTTCTATAATTTGGATAATTTTTAAAAGTTTTATTATCTTATATATTAATACGTGAACATTAAAGTTTGTCGTACGCTTTTTTTGGTATTAATTAAAACTCAAAATTAATGAAACTTATATCATTCGAAAGGTTTTGTTGCCCAGATGTGCAGAATGTATATATAAATGATATATCTGATAGAGGGGGTTCCAAACCTTCTAAGAGAGAAATTTAATTTTTGAGAAAAAATCTGCTCTTTGATTGATATGAAATTTAGTTGGAAGAGAGTTCTAAAGTCGCTCGAATTTGAATTTTTTTTAAAAGTAATGATTTCTTAAAAAAATGTAGTTTTATGCATTCATCAATTGTTAAATTTGTAAAAAAATGTGTTTTGAACTCAAAAATTGGACTTTCCATGTGAGTATCTTGGTCGGATTTGAACGGTTTTTCAATTTTTTTCATCTTTTCTAAAATTTTGTTAAATTTTCTTTTAAATGTGCTAAAAATTACAGCAAAGTTCTGACCAAAAGTATTTTTAATGAATTTTCTTAATATTGTCGTAAGTTATTTAGCGTGTGTTTCAACCAAATGCCAAGAGAGAGAAAAAAACTGTCTCAAATTGAATGTTCTAAATTGGGAAGCCAATATCTCCGCCATCTGTGAATATATTTTATTTATTTCATTTTTGGATTAAAGTCTGATCAGTTAACTTAAAAAAACTTTTGAAAATAATACCGTTTTTTGTTTGTTTATATTTAAATTATTCCTTTTAAAAAAAGACCATAAAATTTGATTTATTCTTAAAATATGGGGTAAAAATGATTTTTGTTGTAAAAAAACAAAAACTCAAAATTGCATTTTTGATTTTCTTTCAAAGTCTGAACCGAATTTTTTAAGGTGAATTTATTTTGTCTTGACACTAAATTAATAAACTGTCCGTGGCAGCAAAAAATCAAGGCCACTTACTAATCAAGATAATCAAGCCCTATGATTTTTTTGACAAAATTAAATTTTTTTAAAATGTTGTTTTTCTGTTTTTGAAAAAAAAAAATTAAATAAAAAAATAATTTTTTTGAAGAAAATAGCTTTATATCTCTAATCAATTAAGAGTTATAGCCTCGAACTTATTTTAATCATCTCGCATATAATTATAAATAGCCAATCATTAAATTGGTCGAATTTCGACCCCAGGCGATTCTAGTATATTTAAAATTATATAATTTTAAGAATTTTTAAGATATATTTTTTTAATTTTGATAATTTTAAAATTTTTATAGCCCGTTTCAAAAGAGAAGAACATTTTTTATTTTTTATTTTATTTTTGTAAACATTTTTACATATTGAGAGAGAAATCAAATACATATTACATAAAAAATAAATCATTTTCTCAAGAAAAAATTGTGAAGTGAAATTTTTTCTAACAAATTATTTTTTGAAGCCCCCCTTTTTTGTTCAATTTTGATTGGTTGATTTTGAAAAATAAAATTCAGTACTTCCGCAGCGCAGTTGCGATGAACAACAAAATTGAGGATATACATGAATTTTTTTTCATTTATTTTTCTGCTCAGAGAATATTAAATTTTTTTTTAATGTCGACCAATCAGAATGAAGAACGCTCTCAAAATTATTTTCTTATTCTCAAACATGCGCGAAAATGTTCTTCTTTTTCGAAACAGGCTATATATTTTTTTTATATTTTCGTGGTTTTTCTTTTCTGAAAAAAATTTTCACTTGTGTTCCTTGAGAATTTGTGTTTGCAAAGTCGCGTGGGCTTGACAACTTGTAGGTAACTGTATTTTTTTATTGTTTTTGTTGTTGTTGTTATAAATATTGTTTGAAGAACAACGTGTTACATGAAAATAATATAAAGTGCCCAGTCACTAACTAAAAGTTTATCGGTAAACCGGTGTTGGCGGCACATTTTTTATTTTGTAGGTACCAATTTAAATGTTGATCAGTTTCTATGCCAATTATATTTGGTATATATAATAAATAGTACATTTATTAATAGCCTACATTTAAATAGTATAATTGCACAAATTTTATTATTAATATTTATAATTTGCTGTGATAATTGTATTGTTCCTTCCCAAAACAACCTTCACTAAATATTATTTTTTGTTTCTTTTTCAGGTGAGTTTCCGGTTCTCATTTACTTTCCCAAATATACAAATTTTCGACAAATATCGTAAGTATTATAGAGCAAACGGAGCCCGAGATTGATTTCCACTTGCTGCAATTTTTTTTTTCAATTAGAAAATTTTCTGATCGGTCACCACCTCTCTGCAGACAATGGCAAACCTCAGAGAATGCCATGTAAGGCTTCTTGAGAACATGAACTTTAGCCGTTCGGAGTCGGCATAAGTCGGCATAAAGTTTCGGTCAATTGTGTGCAAACATTTAATAACCCACGTAACACAATTGATCATAAGAAGCTCGGTCAAAGTCCTTTCAAGGTCTGAAATGGCCAATTTGTTTTCTTTTGTTGTTATTATAGGGAAATTTTTTGGTATTAAATACATTTAGTTTTCTTAAAACATGCTAACACTTAAACCATGGAGTTAAGAATAAATTTAATTTTCAAAGCTCAGATATAGTATCCAACTTAGGTCCAAAGCCAACGGGTGGTTTTTGAGTTAAAACCCACCCAATGGCAGCAAGGAGCTGACAAAGAACAGACAATAATCATTTCAACTCAAACAAAAGACGGCAAAAATATTGATATTTTTCATTAAGAAAAAAACATTTTAGATACAAATGAAACATTAAAATGTTTTTAGAGGAAACTAAAAAAAACTTTTAATTGTTAAAAAAGTTCCTAATAAAAAAGCTTCTTATGGTCATAAAAATATAGTGAAAAGTGAAAATTACTTTTTACTATCGTTATGAGCCAATTTAATTCATCGGTAATATAGTTTCGGAGATATTCCTGATATTTTTTGAACCCTTGATGCAGAAAATTATCTTAAAATTTTAATCTTAATTTTTTATAAATTTAATATCATTTAAAAAAGTATTAGAAGAAAACGTTGTCTTCATTTTATTATTCTGACCAATACTTAAATAAAGTTGTTCGTGGCAGCTTTGCTATTTTTTTAAATACATATCACCCACAGTGAAGACACTAGAGCAAAGTTTTTGTTAACATTATTTCAAAAATTAATTAAAAAACTTTCATAAAAACTCCAGCAGCAACTTGATTCGTTCAACATTCACCTTTAATTCAAATAAGCAACCACATTCAGAAAATAGCTAAAATTATCAAAAATAATAATCATAAATTATGCAAAATAGTCGTTCGAGAGTTATCATTAGAAATCGTTCATTAATCGATGTTTATTTAAGTTAATCGATGTTATTTGAAATACTTACAGCCTTAAAAAATATAAGACTGCTAATATCGATAATGCTATTTATTTATTTATCGGTAATTGTATGCTATTGAAAATGCCTGAAGCGCTCATTCAACAAATGCGCGCCGCGCCATCAACTTGAACAGCACGCATGCGCAGCACAAAATTCGAACATTTAATTGAAAAGTCGTCGCCACAGCGTCAAAGCAACGTTGTTTGAATAAGTTTTTTTAATAAAAATGAATGTTTATGTATGTATGTCTGTATATTTGTTTGATTACTTTTGTATTTATGTATGTAGCGTGTGATGTTTGTGAACGGCTTTTAAATGCCTGCAGCACATTTTTGCTCGCTTGACTTGGGTTACTTTTAACACTTGTTGCATTTTTAAATGGGTTTTTTTTTAGTTTCATTTTTCATTAATTTTTTTTATTCAATCATTACAACGTTCATTTCAATTACTCAGAATTGGTATGAACAATAATGAATACTCTCGCGTTTAAATACATACATACATAAGTGTATGTATAAATGAGTTTTTATTAACATTTTTTTATAGCTACACAGAAATAAACAAAATTTGTTTACATTTCAAAACAGAAAAATGATAATAAAGGCGACAGTTTTTGTTCTTAACTCTTAGCGTGAGCACCAGTACGAGTTTGAATACTCGGTACATTAAACAAAGCAGCACGTATTTCAGTTTTTTTTAATTTTTTTCTTAATATTTTATTTTTGATATTAGTAACAGAGTATAACAAGTTCCTGTTAATAATTTACAGCACATTAAAATTCAGCTTAATGATTGCCAACTTCATTTAATTTTGGGCCTTTTATGGTGCTTCTGAAAAACATCAAATATTGTCAGGCTAAAAAAAATATATACTCATAAAATATGGCAGTCTTCATGTAATTAGTTTTTACCATGCTTTTATAAAATTTACGAACCCGAGTGATAATAAATTTTAGCCAAGTTCATTGGCTGCTTTATAGCGCTTTAATAAAGACATTTAATGGTGTTGTTGTCTTTATTACACTGTGGCTCATTCTTGACATGACATTTCTTTAAATAACAAAAAAACAGAAAATACACAAATAAACAAACATATGATATTCCATATGCTATCGGTCTTGTGGAAAAAATGTAACACGCTAAAAAGATTTTAAAAAAAAATTAATTTAAAGCTACCTCACTTAATCGTTGTATCACGGACAAATGTTTTGGATATATTTAAAAACAAAAAAATAAGATATTTTGGAAAATTTGTTTGACCCTATCTACGTGTTTTATGTTCATGTTCAACATTCTACAATTCTACAAGCTTCTTTATCTTTAATAAAAGTTAAATTATAAATTTTATAATTTTTAAAATTTTTATTATTTTTTTTAATTTTTATAATTTTTATAATTTTTATAATTTTTATAATTTTTATAATTTTTATAATTTTTATAATTTTTATAATTTTTATAATTTTTATAACTTTTATAATTTTTATAATTTTTATAATTTTTAAAATTTTTATTATTTTTTTTAATTTTTATAATTTTTATAATTTTTATAATTTTTATAGTTTTTAAAATTTTTATAATTTTTATATTTTTTATAAGTTTTATAAATTTTATAATTTTTATAATTTTTATAATTTTTATATTTTGTTTTAATTTTTATAATTTTTATAATTTTTATAATTTTTATTATTTTTATAATTTTTATAACTTTTAGAATTTTTATAAAATTTTATAATTTTTTTAATTTTATTAATTTTTATAATTTTTATAATTTTTATAATTTTTATAATTTTTATAATTTTTATAATTTGTTCTAATTTTTATAATTTTTATAATTTTTATAATTTTTCTAATTTTTATAATTGTTATCATTTTTATAATTTTAATAATTTTTATAATTTTTATTATTTTTTTTAATTTTTATAATTTTTATAATTTTTATAATTTTTATAATTTTTATAATTTTTATAATTTTTATAATTTTTATAATTTTTATAATTTTTATAATTTTTATAATTTTTATAATATTTATAATTTTTATAATTTTTATAATTTTTATAATTTTTATAATTTTTATAATTTTTATAATTTTTATAATTTTTATAATTTTTATAATTTTTATAATTTTTATAATTTTTATAATTTTTATAATTTTTATAATTTTTATAATTTTTATAATTTTTATAATTTTTATAATTTTTATAATTTTTATAATTTTTATAATTTTTATAATTTTTATAATTTTTATAATTTTTATAATTTTTATAATTTTTATAATTTTTATTTTCTCATAGCATAGGTTTTAGCATTCAAAATTTGATTTTTCCATTGTTTTGAATAAATGTAATAATTTTTGGAGTCAAATTTGAGTTATTTAATATTTAATATTAATTATTTTAAAGATTAGTTCGAATATAACTGTTGAAGTAAACTTTGAAAAATATTGTATAGTTAAATGCCTATCGTATGGTTGCTGATCTTTTGATGGTTAAGAACTTTTTCATGCATTATTTTAATGTTTTTGACATTTTTTAAATTTGTGATACTTTAAATTGAGCGTTGAGTGGGCGTGGCAAAAATAAAGATTGTCAAATTTTAGTGAAATTTATGCCGTGAACTAGATTTGTGAATTGGTAAAAAAAACAAACAAACAAACAAACACACATATGAGATTTGCTCTTAAAGATATATCTATCATCTTTGAACTCCGAAATTATTACTTATTCGATTAAATAATCTTGAACTCAAATTCTTTTCTGCACATTAATTACAAAAATAAACATATATCTTATAAAAGCTTCAACTAGCTGAAAATCAAATAAAAAACAGCTACAATTAAAACTTAGCTACTAGTAATAAAAGCAACAAAGATTTATAGAAAGTAGCCTTAACGTTGCTTTAGTTTTCTTGTCGTCTGGCTTTTTTAACTTGCGTGGGCCAGCGCGTTATTCAGAGAAAGTTTTGTTTTATTTTTTTTTAGTTCGACCAATTTTATGTGCTACACTCAAATAAATTTAAACAGCCCACATTTGCCAGAAATGCAGCTAATTAATTTAAGTTTTAACGCTCTAATAAATAAATGAACTCATCTACATAAATGTAAATCATGTTAATGCGACGACGAGCTAGAGTTAAATGCGGTGGTTAACTTAACAATTAAACTGCCATAAAAAATTTAAGAAAAATAGAAAAAAAAAATCTAAAACAGAACAATGAAAATTCCAAAATTTAGCAGAGCAAATGTGCTGCTTCATTAAATTTCAACGCTTTATTTAATGCTTTGCCACTTTTGGAGAACTCTAAATAGTTTTTGACAATTTCCGTAGCTATTTTTCTGAAGGAAACTAATTTTCAAACCCAAATTAATTTAATTAATTTCAACCCACTTACAACAATCAAAATAACTTACAGTCGCTTAAGCCTCGATTCAAATCGATTGGATTGTGCAGAAAGTAAACTACGCGGTCTCAATTAACCTTTTATGGCAAACTGGGTGTAACAGCCGAATAATTGTTGAGCAAATAAAATAAATAAAATTGTATAATGCTAAACTGTCAGTTGAGGTCTTTTGTATTTTTTTGTTTTTTTTTTTTGTGTGAGCAATTTTTATCAAGCGCATGAAAATGAAATAAAATTTGCACGCTCTGTCTATGAACTTCTGCATGAATATCTTAACCTAGTTAACACCTGGGGAATTATTTATAGTTTCGCACAATTTCGCATATGAGGGTCGTTGTAGGAAGGCACAAATATTTTATTTGCTTTTAACTTTTGTCTTGCTTGCTATTTATAAGAGTTGCTTGCTTATGCATTTGCTTTAAGCTTGGATGGCATAGATTGAATGTCAATGATCCTTTTTAACATATGCATAAAGTAACATTTGCATTTTGAGTTGCATAAGCTTTTTACACATGTTAGTTACATAATAATAATAAATATTACTTCTGGGTGTTCTTCATTTATGTTTCATTTGTGGTAAATAAAATTTTTCAAAATCAGGCACTAAATCAGTTTTTATGTTACGCCGACCATCTAATTGACCATTTGGAAAACACAAAATTTAATGACTAACTAACATCAGCGCATAACCCAAACTTACAATTAGTTTTAGAGCCTCAACATAAATACTAGTTCTTATCAACTTTGCTGCTGACACATGCTTCAAGCTTTAACTTGACAACTTTTAAAAATTTGAAATTTTTATTTTTAATTTTTTTTTTTTTGTTATAAAAACCACTTTAATCGTTGAAAAACCGTTTTTATGTTGGCGTACAGTTCAGGCTTTTGCCATCCTAAACCAAAAAAGGAGCAAAAAGTTCATAAGCAAATGTTGTACAACATGTTGACTAGTTGTTGCTTGTTGTTGGCTGCAGTATGCAATAATTTCATAAATTTTTATTTTTATTTTTATAACTTTTTTTTTGTTTAATCACTGAGCAGGAACTCTACTTGGCTCAACTGTGCCAACATGCACGGCTGGCGGGATCGTAAATTTTAAGTGTCGCCATCACTTGATTTTCCACGCGGTGCTCCCACACGCGTTTTGGGAACTTTGCTGATTTTACCAAATTTTTTTTTTATTTCGTTTTGTCATTCGTTCTGGTTTCACGGCAGCGAATTGCAAAAAGTCAGGCAACGACAAGTTACAAAGATAAAACCATGCTGCAGTTTTTTAGAAGGTTTTTAAGAAAATTAAATTAAAAAAAAAAAACACAAAAATTATTTTTGAAGCGGCTTTTAGAGCTCGTAAAATTTTTAATGTGCTGTTTTTTACGACATGCAACACTTTAAAGACTGCGCCAGCATCAGCGTCAGCTCTTTGCATTGCTAACATGAAAATTGTTAGTTGCCAGAAACGACGAACACTTTGAAAAGGTTTTTACCGCTTTATACACAGACTTAAAAATATTCGAAAATATTTTTTCCCCTATTCAAACAGCTGGCAAAATGCGTTCATTGATCTGTTTCGAGTTTAAAATGCAAATAATACAAACAAAAGCCAAACAGTTTTTCTTTTGTATACAACAAACATTAGCCAAAAATAATAAGCAAACCAATCTTTGGAGAAACTGAAATCCAATCAATCGTATTCATCTATACAGTGACGACTACCTACACCAAAGCCAACAACCACCAACCCAACATCAGCCAGTAGACTACAAAAATATGAAAAAAATACCAACATCTGGAGTTGATCTCACACTCGAAACCAGAAAAAAAACATAAAACTTGACTATAAGAATAACAGAAAAAAAGCGGCAGAAAAACTCGCGTATTTCGTAGTAGTTTATTTATTATGCCATGAAGTGATCTTGCAGTGATGATATCTACGCGTACGCAGTGGCGGATTTAGATATAAGGCACCCACAGGCACATTAAATACATAAAATAAAGGACAGTGACAGTGACAGTGACAGTGACAGTGACAGTGACAGTGACAGTGACAGTGACAGTGACAGTGACAGTGACAGTGACAGTGACAGTGACAGTGACAGTGACAGTGACAGTGACAGTGACAGTGACAGTGACAGTGACAGTGACAGTGACAGTGACAGTGACAGTGACAGTGACAGTGACAGTGACAGTGACAGTGACAGTGACAGTGACAGTGACAGTGACAGTGACAGTGACAGTGACAGTGACAGTGACAGTGACAGTGACAGTGACAGTGACAGTGACAGTGACAGTGACAGTGACAGTGACAGTGACAGTGACAGTGACAGTGACAGTGACAGTGACAGTGACAGTGACAGTGTCAGTGACAGTGACAGTGACAGTGACAGTGACAGTGACAGTGACAGTGACAGTGACAGTGACAGTGACAGTGACAGTGACAGTGACAGTGACAGTGACAGTGACAGTGACAGTGACAGTGACAGTGACAGTGACAGTGACAGTGACAGTGACAGTGACAGTGACAGTGACAGTGACAGTGACAGTGACAGTGACAGTGACAGTGACAGTGACAGTAAGAGAGACAGTGAATATGGCAACGATACCAAACACATTATTAACACCAACCATCACCAACACCAACACCAATCACCAAAAATGATAAAAACATTATTTATAAACGAAATATGGATAAGAACAAGGACAATCATGTGCATAAGGGCTAAGACAAGAATTATGACAAGAATTGATATGAAGATTTGCACACGGATTGGGACAAAGATAGCACCAAAGGTTAGAACAAGGGTTTGATCAAGGATTAGGAAATGGATAAAAACATGGATTTGGAAGGTAAGTTGGTTAGAGATTAAAAAAAAAAATTAGAACAATGATTTTGCTATAGATTTTACAATGACTAGCATAAGGATTTTTTTATGGAAAAGGACAAGGATTTGGTAGAGGATATGATGAAGGAGTTTAGAATCTATCATAAAAAGTATGATAAGACACGGAATAGCCCAATTGTTAGTACATGAATAAGAACAAGCATTTGGACAAGAATTTGGTAGAGGATTAGGTAAAAGAATTTAGAAACCATCATAAAAAGGATTTGAAATAAAATTTTCAGATAAGGAAAAGAATTTTGACTTGAATTTTGTTGTATTGGGACAAAGCTTAGGAAAATAACAAAAAAAAAGAAAAGGTTAGGATTTGACCAAGGGTTGCAACAAGAATTAATGCAAAGATTTTGACAAGAATTTGATCAAGGATTAGGACAAAGAGTGAAGTAAGGATTATAACAAGTCTTAAGACATGGCTATGGACAAGGATTTCAGTAGGGAATACCATTTGTACAAATACTTGAATAATAAGTAGAATAAGAAAGAGGTCACAAATTTCTAATTTTAATATTCTAGATGATTTGTTGGTCTTCTAAGAGTATAAAATTTCATTTTCTAGATAATTTGTAGATCTTCTTATAGCATACAAATTAATTTTTTTCTATTCTAAGTTTATCGATTTGTTTGAAAAGATTTTCTAGAAGCCATGAGTTTTAGGCTGATAGTCAAAATTTTACAAAAAATATTCATTTGATTGCTTTAATTTGATGAACATGTTGTTTACCAAAGTTATTCACATTTCATGAACTATTATCTAAGAAAACAGTTCTAAATTCCAGATTTTAATTCAATTTTAACCACAAAAGTGCTTGAAGGCATCCACAATATTGTGATTTCTAGTTCTGTTCATTTTTTTCAGAGCATATCGGCTCATGAACACTCTTCCTTGTCAATTTTGTGTCCAAACTCATATCATTATTAAATTAAAATTTTTTTCTATAATAACAAAAATTAAACCAGATTACTAAGAATGATCAGACAAAATATACCTACACCAGTTTGGAATTTTATTTCTTTCTAAAACAATTAATTAAACCTTTTTTTAAATATCTAACTAAAAGAACATTACTTTTAGAACTTTGTCCGAGATCTAATGGATGTATTTTTATAATATTATACATAATTACTGTTCCAACAATAGAAGTTAGATTCTAAAGGTTAAAGCTTCATCCAATATAAAGAAGGTCCACGCCAAATTTCAAGTTAATCGGTTCGTTAGAACTTGATAAATCACGTCAGACGAATTACAAAGAGCATTTTTGAGAAAAACGCTTTAAAGCTTTCATTTTTCAAAAATTTTTATTATTTAATTTTTTTGTAGTGTATCCATAAATATTTTATAAAAAAATGCCTGAGAAAAAATTTTTTTTTTTATCGAATTTTAAAAACATCCAAAAATTTAAACCCTTAGAATTGAATAACTTCTAAACCCTTAGAAGCCTGGTGGTTCCTGTAAAAACCGCAACCTTAGAGGCGTGTATGTAATATGTATTTTTAATTTTTTTTCTATTGTATTTTTACTAATTGCTGACAACACTGAACAATCGCTTTTTGTGCTTTTTTGAAACGTCAAATATAATTTTTCTTAAAATTTTCGACTTAAGTGAGCAAAAACGAAATAATTTAGAGAACAATTTTAACTAAAATGTTAGAAATTCGAAATAATTGAGATTTTATGCATTTTTCAGCCATTTGTTTTTTTTTTTTTTTTGAGTGGCGCCCCAAAAACTGGCACCCTTGGCTTTTCTTTCCTCATTGTAAATCCAGGCCTGACACATAAGTATCTGCAAAAGTGCGTGCATGCATTTGTTAGATCGTTACCAAAAATTGTTGTTTACTCTAGGCTTTATTTGTTGTTCTGTTTTTGTTTTCGTTTTGTTTTATTTTGCTCCCTAGTAATTTCATTTTCCACGTTCAACCACAAAATGCTTTCTTATCGCCGCGAAATGCTAGATCGTAGCGTATAGATAGCGATGCAAAAAAAAAACCCAGATGAAATTACTTTTGTAGGTATACATTCGATCGATTTTCATTAGCAAATCAAATTCTCGAAATCAAAAACGCCTCAAGACGGAATAAGCAGTCGTCTGGACGACAAAAACAGCAACTACAACATCAAGCGAAGATCACTGAATAAATCCAGTCACATCATGGCGAGGAGGGATCAAAATAAATTCAGGCTTGAATTGTGGCTGGCTGCAAGGAGACCAAACATGTGTGAGATAGCGAGCTAATCAACAGCCCGCCGCTGTTCATGTGGGCTTGAGTCCGAGGTGGGGGCACTAGATTGGGGCGTTGGTTGTTCAACTAACTGGCTCTGACTGTAGCCAGCATCTGCATAGATCTGCATGTTGGACGATAATTTTTGCCTTTTTGCTGCTGGCAATTTGTCATTTAACGCGCTATACAACAGGGCGCGCGGTTTGGCAGGGTATCACAGGAAAATATTGATTTATTGTATTACATGTGGTTGGGAAAGCTTGGTTAGCTCTGTTACTGGCTAAGAGCAACTACTACAGCCTGGTGGTGGCTCTTGGCTGTGTTATATGCTGGGAATTGCAAATTCCTACGACATTCAATCGTTGATTGTGCTTTGCTAGGATTCTTTGAACACCTTCCAGGCTTTTTTTTTGCTTTGTACATCTTGCACATCTCTGT
Source organism: Tetanocera ferruginea (assembly GCA_958299015.1). NCBI lineage: Eukaryota > Metazoa > Arthropoda > Insecta > Diptera > Sciomyzidae > Tetanocera > Tetanocera ferruginea. The sequence goes on along the minus strand of OY282643.1, from coordinate 26,928,410 downwards.
GGCCAACCGCAGATATGCTTTATATGCATAAACCATGAATGTATGCATGTGAAACACGGGTTAAGCTTACCGATCGCCATTCGTTGTTGGTGTTGACTAACATGTTGACTAACAAGCCAACATTGTCGATTTGCAATCTCTATTCTCAGATAGTCACAACGTGTGTAAATTTAAATTGAAAATTTGATATATACAAATTCTCGATCGTACAAGATAATGTCGATAGGATTAAGCGATAAATTTCAATTTCAACTGATTTATTTTGTATTTATTGCTATTTATGACAAAGTTCTTAGATTTGTGCATCAAGTGTAATGTTCGCAATAGGAATGCTGCGATCCAAGTATCTACACTTGTCGCAATACAATATATCCTAGATCACACTAGATCAGGCCATAAAGGTTTTGCGACAGTGTTGCCAGAGTCATGATGCAAAAATTGGTGTTATCTGCGATCATTGTGGGACCCATGCGACTCGAATCTTTCGTTGCAATCGGATATGGATATGGGTATGGATATGGATATGGATATGGATATGGATATGGATATGGATATGGATATGGATATGGATATAGATATGGATATGGATATGGATATGGATATGGATATGGATATGGATATGGATATGGATATGGATATGGATATGGATATGGATATGGATATGGATAAGGATATGGATATGGATACGAACATGGACATGGATATGGATATGGATATGGATATGGATATGGATATGGATATGGATATGGATATGGATAAGGAAATGGATAGGGATATGGATAGGGATATGGATATGGATATGGATATGGATATGGATATGGATATGGATATGGATATGGATATGGATATGGATATGGATATGGATATGGATATGGATATGGATATGGATATGGATATGGATATGGATATGGATATGGATATGGATATGGATATGGATATGGATATGGATATGGATATGGATATGGATATGGATATGGATATGGATATGGATATGGATATGGATATGGATATGGATATGGATATGGATATGGATATGGATATGGATATGGATATGGATATGGATATGGATATGGATATGGATATGGATATGGATATGGATATGGATATGGATATGGATATGGATATGGATATGGATATGGATATGGATATGGATATGGATATGGATATGGATATGGATATGGATATGGATATGGATATGGATATGGATATGGATATGGATATGGATATGGATATGGATATGGATATGGATATGGATATGGATATGGATATGGATATGGATATGGATATGGATATGGATATGGATATGGATATGGATATGGATATGGATATGGATATGGATATGGATATGGATATGGATATGGATAAGGAAATGGATAGGGATATGGATAGGGATATGGATATGGATATGGATATGGAAATGGATATGGATATGGATAAGGATATGGATATGGATACGAACATGGACATGGATATGGATATGGATATGGATATGGATATGGATATGGATATGGATATGGATATGGATATGGATATGGATATGGATATGGATAAGGAAATGGATAGGGATATGGATAGGGATATGGATATGGATATGGATATGGATATGGATATGGATATGGATATGGATATGGATATGGATATGGATATGGATATGGATACGAACATGGACATGGATATGGATATGGGTATGGATATGGATATGGATAAGGAAATGGATAGGGATATGGATATGGATATGGATATGGATATGGATATGGATATGGATATGGATATGGATATGGATATGGATATGGATATGGATATGGATATGGATATGGATATGGATATGGATATGGATATGGATATGGATATGGATATGGATATGGATATGGATATGGATATGGATATGGATTGGGATTGGGATTGGGATTGGGATTGGGATTGGGATTGGGATTGGGATTGGGATTGGGATTGGGATTGGGATTGGGATTGGGATTGGGATTGGGATTGGGATTGGGATTGGGATTGGGATTGGGATTGGGATTGGGATTGGGATTGGGATTGGGATTGGGATTGGGATTGGGATTGGGATTGGGATTGGGATTGGGATTGGGATTGGGATTGGGATTGGGATTGGGATTGGGATTGGGATTGGGATTGGGATTGGGATTGGGATTGGGATTGGGATTGGGATTGGGATTGGGATTGGGATTGGGATTGGGATTGGGATTGGGATTGGGATTGGGATTGGGATTGGGATTGGGATTGGGATTGGGATTGGGATTGGGATTGGGATTGGGATTGGGATTGGGATTGGGATTGGGATTGGGATTGGGATTGGGATTGGGATTGGGATTGGGATTGGGATTGGGATTGGGATTGGGATTGGGATTGGGATTGGGATTGGGATTGGGATTGGGATTGGGATTGGGATTGGGATTGGGATTGGGATTGGGATTGGGATTGGGATTGGGATTGGGATTGGGATTGGGATTGGGATTGGGATTGGGATTGGGATTGGGATTGGGATTGGGATTGGGATTGGGATTGGGATTGGGATTGGGATTGGGATTGGGATTGGGATTGGGATTGGGATTGGGATTGGGATTGGGATTGGGATTGGGATTGGGATTGGGATTGGGATTGGGATTGGGATTGGGATTGGGATTGGGATTGGGATTGGGATTGGGATTGGGATTGGGATTGGGATTGGGATTGGGATTGGGATTGGGATTGGGATTGGGATTGGGATTGGGATTGGGATTGGGATTGGGATTGGGATTGGGATTGGGATTGGGATTGGGATTGGGATTGGGATTGGGATTGGGATTGGGATTGGGATTGGGATTGGGATTGGGATTGGGATTGGGATTGGGATTGGGATTGGGATTGGGATTGGGATTGGGATTGGGATTGGGATTGGGATTGGGATTGGGATTGGGATTGGGATTGGGATTGGGATTGGGATTGGGATTGGGATTGGGATTGGGATTGGGATTGGGATTGGGATTGGGATTGGGATTGGGATTGGGATTGGGATTGGGATTGGGATTGGGATTGGGATTGGGATTGGGATTGGGATTGGGATTGGGATTGGGATTGGGATTGGGATTGGGATTGGGATTGGGATTGGGATTGGGATTGGGATTGGGATTGGGATTGGGATTGGGATTGGGATTGGGATTGGGATTGGGATTGGGATTGGGATTGGGATTGGGATTGGGATTGGGATTGGGATTGGGATTGGGATTGGGATTGGGATTGGGATTGGGATTAGGATTGGGATTGGGATTGGGATTGGGATTGGGATTGGGATTGGGATTGGGATTGGGATTGGGATTGGGATTGGGATTGGGATTGGGATTGGGATTGGGATTGGGATTGAGATTGGGATTGGGATTGAGATTGGGATTGGGATTGGGATTCGGATTGGGATTGGGATTGGGGTTGGGATTGGGATTGGGATTGGGATTGGGATTGGGATTGGGATTGGGATTGGAATTGAGATTGAGGTGGAAATTTGGATTGATTTGGAAAATGGGATTGCATGTGCGATAGTGATTAGGACTTTTTAGGAAATTTGCTTTAATATCAACTTTTAGCAGTACAATTCTGGGTGAATCGTAGCCTCCTCAACAATACGCAACCATTCATCTAATTGTGTGTCTAACGCATTCCTTTTGTTTTCTGTTCATTGTACAGATTCCCGCTTTCTACAAATTAAGTTTTAGAATCACTTTTAACTCCTTTTTTTGTATGTGAAATTATAATCATATACCATATACAATAAGATGATTTAAAAGATATAATCACCAACCAGATATGTTACAATATGCGTACTACGCCTTATTCAGAACCAAAATCTATTAAGTTTTGCAAGTATTAACTGTGATGCCATTTTTAGTCAGCTTACACAAATATATAATACTGCGTACACTTTTAGCATTTTTCACTTTCTATCCATCTTGAAATTTTGTGATCTTCGTGCAGGAGCATTTCGTTGAAAATTGGCAAACGTATCTCCTTAAACTACTAGTAATATTAAGGCGTGAGTTGCTTCATTGAAGTGCTAAAGTCAGCCAAATAATTCATGAACTAATAAATGTACCAAATTTTTAAATTTTAAGTCACATTTTTGTATATGTATATAATATGTTTACAATTTTGTATCAATGATCTTTTCTTATTTTTCGGCCTCACTGATCCAAAGTTACTTAGTAGTCATAAGTAAAACCTTTCCGAAGCTTTGAAGAGTCTCAAATTACGTAGATGTCTTTTGACGAAATACCTATTTAATAATATTACATGAAAAGAAAATGTTCATTAATATCGGGTCTTGGTTCACTAGGGGTTAACATTGTTGCCTTTGTGAGAAAATATTGAATTAAAATTTTTTAAAATTGTAAATTAATAAGAGTTTGATTTTCACCAATATTAAGCATTTTTAAAATTTTTGCTGAAAATACCAGCAACAAAATGTTAATAGAAACCACATGGTCATCACTTAAAAGACTCTAGAAACTACTTAAAATTGTTGTCTTTAAAAAAGAACGGCCTAAAAGAATATAATACTTGAAGGTTTTGCTTTAGCAAAAAGAACAAAGCTAAAAAATTTTGTTTTTTGTGCCACAATAAGCCGAAAAATCATACAACATCAACAAACATACACAAACACATAAAAGATGTGGCTACAAAAACACTTGCTGTGCCAAAAGTTTTGGCCAAAACATTTTAGTAAAGAAGAAAAGTAACGTCATAGGCAAAACGTCAAGCGAAGCAGCGTTGAAATCAGGTCAACAAACGCTGAATTTTTTTTTAGCTACGATATGAGCAGTAGTAAAATAACAACAACATAGCATAGACAAGTGCAAAAAGTTTGAGCGCCAGACAGTCAACTAGCCAGACAGACAGACGTTTTGTATAGACAGTGATAAATAGACAAGAAACTGGGAAAAACTACAGAAAACATCAAGTAAATGAAAATAGAACAAAATAAAAATGAAGAAAAAACAGCAAAAAACAATGTTCTAGCTGGCAAAATTAAGAAAATAAAAACTAAAAATACGCTGAAAAGGAAATCTCTGGCAAATGTTTTTGTGTCGAACATGAAAGCCAAAAGTATATATTTGCCCGTTATGAAATGGAATGGTTTATAAAGCTTTTGTATGATTTGTAAATAAATAAATAGTGAAAAGCAAATTAAAATTTTATGTACAATACATATCGATTGATTGTTCAAAGAAATATATTAATGTTTTTTTTTTTAATTATTTTTCTACATTAGAAAATTTCATCGAAACGTCAAGAAGTTAATGATAATTATCATTATAATTCAAATGTGATGAAATACTATTATTATCTGTTTATAAAAGCCAACACTTAGTTGCCTCGACCACACAGCTTCAAGCCAAGTTAAGCTCACATAATAATAGCGAAAATGAAGCCAACTTTAATGTAATGTTTTGCTTGATTCCTTTTAAACTTTAAAGACCTCATGGCGAATGCGCTAATGAGTATCATGACACAACAAACATAATAGCCATAATAACAACAACAACAGCAACAACATTGACAACAACTACAATAGCAACTCAAAACGTCATTTCATATGTCAAATGCCAGCACGTGGGTGTCTGATTAATGGCCTCTTTCTAATTCATATAAAATCATCCATCAAAATGAACGCTACTTAAAGTCTAAAACTTTTTGTGTGTGTCTAATTTTAATGTTTGGCATCATCTAAGTTGTTCATCCTGCCTACCTACCAGCCAGTCAGTCAGTCTGTCAGGCAGTCAAGCAAACTTCGTGTGCAACTAATAATCATTGAATTTCACAAACGTTATAAACTTAAACGAAAAGCAAAACCTTTTCAAAATAAAGTACAAGTCAAACAAAATAAAAAAAAAGAAGACAACCAAAAAATAACGCCAAAACAACACCTACTCATTTGCACTTTTGTAGAAAATCACACAAAAGTATTTTGTTAAAAAGCAATGCTGCAGTTTTACTTTAAGCAGTTTTACTAAAGCACCTAGTTCAGATGTTACAGCCAGGTTTAACCGCTAAAGCCAAAAAATACAAAAACAAAAAAAAAACAAAAAATTAAGTTTCAATTGCCTTGTGCTAAGCAGGAAATGCTGACTTCCATTAAAACTGCTTAAGATGTTTGTCGAACTCTCTAAGCGTCTTTCTAACTAACTCAATTCGAGTCGTCTGTCTGACTAGAGCTGTCGAACGGTTTGTCGGTCGGTCGGTCGTCTTTCTTGCTGTGGCCCATTTGTTTGTCTAGCTGTCTCATGGTTGCGTTTATCAAAGTTTGTCTACAGTTTGTTAGAGATTTGAGGTTTGCCAATGCAAACATGAGCTTGAATGCGTTTTATAACTAAGAAAAGCACGCTTGACTTGGCACATAAAAACATAACCGAATGAAGTGTTGACCAAGACAAAAAAAAGTAAAAAAAAAAAAAAACTAAGGTAGCCAAACCTTGTTGTTATAGCACTGCAGGGCTTTAACGCTAAAACATTGAATAAAAGCACAGTTAGACTTGCTTTGATGCTCTTTTGAGCAAATGATAAAATTTTTAGTTTTTTTTGGCTGATAGTTGGGCCAATTGGGTGGCAAAAACACACTGTTTGCTGATAATGGCTAAATTTACTTTTACCTCCTTTCTTGATTTTTAAACAGAAGGTTGAGTTTTACTTGCCTTCCGAACCAGATGGTTGTGATTCTAAAACTTTAATGGCTTGAGCGTTTTTGTTCATGCGGTTGATGAAGTCAAATATTTTCCGTACATACTGTATCCACGTCTCAAAGGATATAGCTTCCCCGAGGTACATAATCTCTTTAAGTACCTTATCATTTCCAGACTTCAAACTATTTTATTTAAAATAGTTAACATAAAAGTTTTAAAACGATATCCTACCATTGCCATATTAGCTCTTCTGGCCTTCTGCCTCCATTTTTTTTTCTGAGGCAACGGTTAAGTAACCATCCATGTAAGAGCATAGAAGTCGAGGAAATATTGAAATTTTCATCATGATAATTAACTGAGTATGTAAAGTTATCTTGAATTTAACTGATCATGAAGTTTTATTCTTTACTTTCTCCTACGAGTTCTTTTTTAAAGGTGCTAGAGCTTTGTTTCAGCTTAATACGATATGAACTAAATATGAACCGAAAATCAAAGGTAAGAAATTCCATACAAATTCAAGACAAATTAAATTGCATTAACCAACAGTTTTACTATTGTTCGTTTTTAAAGGTATTCAATGGAATTCACATTCTGTGGTGCATCTCTATTTGTCAGTCGCCAAAAGTTAATAAGCACAACTACCCAAAACCAACGCAGAATTATGTGTGATTTTTCACTTCAAAGCAGCATTTTGCTAATAAATTAAATTAGCTCAATAGAGCTCATGACGATCGGAAAACATGCTATTCACGTTCGCAGCTTATGCCAGAAATTGGTCTTGAAAATTTGTTCGATAAACACAACAATTTGCGCCAAATATGTAATATGTGTAATCTTGGGCCTGTTTATAAAAAAGATGAACGTTGTTGTTTTGTCACATTAAATAAAAAATGAGCAACCGAACGACGTTATTCTATTCGATGCAATATTATTTGATTAGTCGTCGGTTCAGTCGGTTTTTCTTCCTGTTAATGGTAAAATAGCAGAAAATTAACTAAAATTCGTTTTGTTCCAAAAATGTGTACCAAAATATCATAAATTGGAGTATTGAGCGTATTCATATATTTTTTAAACAAGTCCAAAATTTCTTAAATTGGCCACATGTGGGCATATTCATTTTTTACTATCAATCCATAAAAAGGCATGCATTGGACGCAAATGAGCATGTTTTTTTTTATAAACAATACCAAAATGACATTATTAATAAATTTGGCTCAATGAAGCATATTAATTTGTTATAACCAATCCAAAAATCACAAATATTATGCACAAATGAGCGTGTTTATTTTTTGATAAAAAAAATCACATTAAGGTTTGATATCAGGAATGGTAGTAATGGCTAAATTCAGAATCACTCCCAAAAAGAATTGATTTGGGATTGTTTTCAGTTCAAATTTCTCTCCGCATATCCAAAATTAAAATTTTTTTTTTTCAAAACATATCAGATATTTCAAGGAAGGCTTATAAATAAAAGTAAATTATTATTTTGTAGGTAAGCTAAAACCAAGTTATATTAGAAATAAATTCGGCTTAAACTAAGCTTCAATACGCTTGGTCTGGACAGCCATACCTCTGCAGCGTTTTTCTGGCAGAAGATTTTAAAAATACAAAATCGCTGAAGTATAAGGAGGTATCGACTCTGTATATCTACATTTTAACGGACTGCCAAGGTGCTATAAAATCTTTGAAGGAGTGTTCCTAACATCATCAGCAGCCCTCAAGTGTAGATCGTCTCTAAAAGAGATTGCTGAGAATTCATCTATCTTAGGTGCCGGGGCACAGAGACATTCCTAGAATCTGTAGAGGTAGAGCTTGCTAGGCAAGGCACGGAGAAAGTAATGAGACGATGAAAGTAGTTAATTATATTTCTGTCAGTGATACCTCAGAGATTTTCAAAGTGTACCTTTGAGAATTGAGATAAACTTTAATTTTTAGTCAAAAACGTAACTTTTTGAAAAATATTATTTAAAAGCGCCGTAACATTTTATAATATTATTTAAAAAATATTATTTAAAGCGTTATTATTATTTTAAAAGCGTTAAATATTATTTAAAATCGCCGTAACATTATATATTTTAATAGTTAATTATAATAGTTATAGTATTTATTATGAAAAATTACAAATACCAAGTTTTATTTCTGTAGCTCACAGTTAATGCATTTATTGTGCTTTCGCTATTGTGGGTTGTGTGGGAGGTAGGCGTGTTCATGGACGGATTACGCCCAATTTTTGGACACATCTTAGTTTTGGTATTTCTCTCTCTTATACAAACACAATCTTATTTATTGAGTTTTAAACCTTTTTGGGTTGTATGGTAGGTAGGCGTTTCCGTGGGCGGATGATGTCCATTTAACAATCTTTGTTTTGTTATACAAAACATAAGTGCCAAATTTTATCTCTGTAGGTTAAACAGAAGCTTTTTTAGTGAGTTTTTAATTTTTGTGTTGTATGGGAGGTGGGCGCGTTGATACAGAACACATGCACAGGAAATTTTATTTTTGTAGGTTAATTATGAGCTTATTTATATTGTTTTAATTTTTTGCGTTGTATGGAAGGTAGGCGTATCTTTAGGCATATTCCAAAAATATTCAATAGTACAGATTCTTGGGTTCATGAGATCATGTATACCGAGTTTCATTGAATTATCTGAACTCCTTCTTCTTATCCTGTGTATACGGACAAGACACAGACAGACAGTCGAACGGGTGGACGGATGAACATGTATAGCTCGACTCACGAGGTGACCCTGATCAAGAATATATATACTTATCTATACCGGACTCGCTTCGTTCTATGCGTTACAAACGTTTGCACAAAGTTAATATACCCTGACCTTTCAGGTTTAGGGTATAAAAATCATGCTTCCGTACTGATAGTACTGAAAGTATACTCTTAAAGGTAAAATTGTACCCCTTGTAGAATCACTCCTGTCTGTATGTTTCCTCTGCTATATGAGGTTTTTCACATAAAATTTCTAAGAGAAAAATTACAGGATCTGTGAAATAAGACCCCAGGAAGTAAGACCTCACTTTCAAAACTAATAATGCCCCAAATAATGTCCCAATGCGTTGGGATAATACCCCAAATAAAGGGAAATAAGGCCTCAAAAATTGTAAAGGACTCATTTCAAACAGAAAATAAGACCACAATACTACAAGATATCATTTTACAATTCAGTCTCTGGATAAATTCAATGATCTTGATGTTACTAAAAGGAGACTTTTTGTTGATCCAGAGAAATAAATAAAACAAAATTCGTTATCATCAGAACAAAATTAACAAACTAAGCGTGCAACCTTCTGTTTCAGAAACAACTAATTAGCTCTGTCGCTCATTTCAACAACAGCCACAATAGCATTAACAGTGTGACAACAAAGCACCACATTATTGTGCCTCATTACTTTGCAAACGAGCAAAACGTATGTTGTTCCCATGCCCACCGCGACAAAATAGGATAACCCTACAATAGAACTATCTATCCTCCATACTTTTTAAATTTCATTGCGTACGATCGTCTATAATTCAAGTGGAAGTATGCGTGAGTGCGTATGTGTGAATTGCGTGCGGCCTCCTCGTTGCTTGTTACGCGTGGCTAGTTGCATAAAAAAAACAAATCCTTTTACTGCAGTTGCTGCTGCTGAGTATTTGATGGACATTTGGCGCTATAGGAAGAAGCCGCCGCCACACACTCGATCCATTATTTTTAAAATCGAAGAAAAGAAAAACAACTCTAAAAACACGACTCGATCAGTTCACGTTTGGTTCGATATTTACGCCCCATTGAATTCAATGGGCTGTGCAATGAAAGCAGTTAACAGGGCAAGCAACAGTAGCAGCAGCTGTTGTTGCAGTGTTGCTGATGTTGTGGCTGACATACATGCAGCCTAATGATGCGAATACTTGATGCAACCAGCAGCAACTCCTTCTAAGAGGCGCTTCAGTAGGTTTCTGACAGTAACGATTTGCTTTTTTTGTTGTGGTTGTTGTTGTTGTTGTTATTGTTGTTGTTGTGGTTGTTATTGTGCTGCTTGTTTTTGTAATCACTTTAAGGAAATGTCAAAAATAATTGGCAACCACGCGTACGTGAACGCCTTGTTTAAGTCAATGCCTTGCGATGTTGTTGACGTTGCACCAACTATATACGTTGTTGCTTTGGTAGATTTTGACGCTTTTTTTGTCATACTTTTTTTTAAATTGAGCTTTAGTTCTTCGCCTGGATGTTTGGCAGTTTTTGACCAATATATTTTTTGGCATTATTTAAAAAATTTAATTTGGCGCCAAGAGTTGTGCGAAAAAAAAGATTGTTTGATTTTTGGGCACTAGTTAATGGCTGCGTTTATTGTGTTCATTAAATTTGATTGACAGTCGCAGTCAGTCAAGTTTTTGTTAAGCTAACGTTTTTAAGTAAATAAAAGTTAAGAGAGAGACGTGAAATGTTTAATACCGGCTATAAGTTTTAATAGACTTTTAAAAAAATGACGAGTTGTTAGGAAAAGTATTTAAATTGCGCCATAAAAAAATTTAATTGATGTCAGGTAAGAATTGATTTGTTGATGCGAGTAAGAATTGAATAAATATCAATTTGGTCGATGAAATATTGGTCATTTGTTGAACACATATTTAAAAAAATACGACAATCGATCAATGAGTGGATCAATAAATTAATAATAAAGACTTAAGTTTTTAAAAAAACTTGGTTGTTACTTTTCAACTTTAACTCTTTTAAGAATCGAAACTCTTTTTTCAAAGTTATTTTCAGTCCTTTAAACTCTTTTAAATTTACGATTTGTAAAATTTGTAAAATTATCTTTTCGATTGATATGAATTCTTTACAACATATCATTCATGTCTTCAAGTTGAGGGACAGAAAGAAATCGCAGAGATTCTGCTCGGTCGATTACTGTGGATTTGATAGTAATTCGTAGAGAAATTCATATAATTTAAACGGTTCATTCATTTATAACGAGTGAGGTTATTCAACACTTTCAAATTTTACTATCAAATCATCATACATGTATAGTAGACCATACCACCTCCTATGCAAAACAAAAAAGTGCGCCGTATACCATCGAATATGATACATTTTTGAAAGATAATTACGGAAAGTTTTTTTTTGTTTTTTTTTGACCGAACGTTGGGGTTGCGCATTGACATATATCTTCATATCTCTGGTGTTACAGTCGGAATATTTTTTTTTTTTTTGTTTTGGAAAATTGGTTTAAACAAAAACATTGATATGTCATTTAATATGATCAGACTTTTAATACCGAAGATATGATAAAAATGAAAAAGGGAGCCCTACGTTCGACAAAAAATTTTCAAAAATTTTTTAAAAATAGTTTTGCTGGAAATATCGATATACTGAGCAAAAGATTAATGATATTTTAAGAGCTCTATTTATTTTGATATTAAGGTGGTGCATTAGGATGGTAGTAACTGAGATCTGGAGGGTAAATACTAGAACGGTGCAGTTGAGGTCAGTGATTTTTATAGAGGTAATATTGGTATTTTTGAGACAAAAACATTGATATACCAAACTTTAAAATCAGACTGTAAACACCAGAGATATGAAGAAATATGTCAATGCGCGAGCCCTACGTTCGGTCAAAAAAAAAACAAAAAAATTTTTTTTTCGTCTTGCAAAAATGCATCATATTCGCTGGTATACGGCACAGTTTCTTTTTGAGACACGGTCTAATGGACAGTTATTGATAAATATCAAATAAAGTTTGTGTGCATACTTTCAGGCTGTCAATTTTGTCGTATAATAAAAGCACTGTAATAGCACGAATGAATAGTTTGAGCGATATTGGATGCGGAGCGTCCTGCTTGTCTTTTAAGTATTAAGATTACTATATTGCGAAAAATTACTCAACAATTTACATTTCGATGATGAATATTTCTCAGTTGAAACTTTAAAATAAATGAGTATAAAACAGTTGAAACTTTTTTAAAATATTTAAATTTAAAATGTACCTTTATCTAAGGGACTTCAGCCAAACTGTCTATGCTGAATAAAGTTTTGAATATTTTTCTATGGATCTTCCAGAGCTAGCATTCCAAAAAGTAAGAGAAAAACGTAGAAAAAAAGGTACAGGGTTGTAATTTTGAATAGAAAACCGTGTCTGCTGTCTCAATATTGTAAGGATTATTCAAGCACAACTTGTTATAGACAGCAAATCTTATAGCCAAAGTTGTAAATATGTACACTCCAACAAAAATTATTTTTTTGCTCTGTGCATGTATTTGCTGTGTATTCCGGCTATAGCTATGCTGTTTATTTTGGTGTAAGCATTTGTCTGACAACGTTTTTCCATTTGTATTTGGTCTGTGCTAATGGAGACTTTCTACATATAACATCTTCTTAAAATCTTGGCTATGTTTGTTGTCGTTGTTTTTGTTTTTGTTGTCTCAGTTGTTGTTATTTTATTCCTCAATCACGTTTATTTTATATGCTTTAGCGCCCTGGGTCAGCATGACAATCAGCGTAAATTACCATTGAAGCCTAATTCTATCTTACTGTGGCCCACACCACTCTGTTTGCGGCTGGCTCCTTCTGGTGCTGCCGCTGCTGCTGTTGCTTTCCAATTCCGTTCGTGGCAAAACAGTGTAAATCAGGCATGTTATTGTTTTTTTATATCCTTGCCATTACTCGCTTGCTTCTTCTTTCAAGCTCACTTCCTCTCTCTGTCCCTTTACCATATCTGCCCTTTTCTGGTTCCGCGTGGTATCTTATGGCGTGAGAAGTTGTTATCAACATTGTTTTCACAATTTTTTACATGATTTTGTGCAGATTCTCTTGTTACACGTTTTAATAGTCGACACAAAATCACACCCGAAGCGTGGCTTTTATTGTGCTACAATAGTTTTTATTGCTTTTTTGGACTAGTTGTTAAACTTGCGCCCCCATAGCATGTTGCTGTTAACTATCCTGAAAGCATCTCTTGTTGTCGATCTGTTTGAATTCGAGTTCGTGTAAAATTGTAATCAATGTTGAATTATTGTGCATCCATTAGTCTTGATTTGAGCAGGCTTGAATTTTAAATTTATAGAGAGAAATACTTCTCATTGTTTTTTTCTAAAATTTTTTAGTCTTTAGACCGTTAGACTAACGTTCAGTAGTTAATTTTCTTGAAATATATGCCGAAAGCCAGTGATCAATTGACAACATTTGATTGTACTGTTGCTTATTAATTGAAGCTTTTGTGAAGTTTGCTACACCATTTATTTTTTTTAAGACTTCATGACTTGTGCTGACATCTGCTGAAGTTGTGCTAAAGTGTGCCGTAGAGTATATTATAAAAATATTTAAACAACAATTTTAGGCAAACACTTTTAAAAATTTTATTTTAAATAAAAACAAATCAATTTTTCAGGCATTAAGAGGTTAATCGCTTGAAACTTATTATAGTACCTATTAAGTTAAAAAGAAAAATGCCATTTGAAAGGCTTGTCATCAATATGTCGATAGAAGTATTTTCTTTTTCAAATTATAATTATAAATATTCGTTTATCACTCTTGTTGGTGAATCGCTTTAAATCCCTTTGGCCAAATCATGTATAATTCTTCCCGGCGGATAGCTTTAGACCCCTCTCGGTAATTTTGACATAAATCTTCCCGGTGATTCGTTCGGGACTCTTCTCAGAGAATCTATTAAAAGCCCTCTCGTCAATTTATTAGCAAATCTTGTGACCCCTCTCAGCGATTTGTGAATCTTCCCAGTGAATCACTTAAGGATCATCTCGGCGATTCGTTGGCCTCAACAACAATATGGCTTTCTATGGCCTCAACTGATTACATTTTTCGATACCCGTATGACTCTCCAAAGAGCTCTTATGATTTTCACTACAAAAGTGGTGAAACCCTACATTAAAAGCAGGGTTTAAATAACTTTCAGCAGAATAGCAAAAGCAACGAAATTTTTACTGCGGTAGTGCTACCGACAGTTTTTAAAAACATTGTTTTGTTTTGCTGTGTGAATTTTTAAAAGCAAAGCAAAAGCAGCAGCATTAAAAAGAATTTATTTTACTGCGTAGTGCCAAGCAAGCAAAATAAATTATTTTATTGCTTTGCTTTTCATTTCGCTGTTCTAATTTGTCACAGTACTACGACAGCAGCAGTTATTAAGCAGCTAAGTTTCGCTTTGCTTTCGGATGTTGTATGTTCGTTTGGCTTTCGTGATTTCTTCTTCGTCGTTTCTATGCTGCGTCGTTTCAGAAGCGCATGTCTATTTGCATGTTTTTTTATATAATATGTACACTTGTGCGCAGTCGTGTACGTGTGCTGTTACTTTGAAAAACTGTTGGTAGCACTACCGCAGCAAAATGTTGCTGTTCTGCTGTTCTTTTGCTGTTTTACTGAAACTATTTTCATCCCTCAGCAAAACGAAGTAAAGCAAATGAATTGCTGTTTTCGTAGTGATGCGACAAATAAGAAAAGCAAAATGAAAAGCAAAGCAATAAAATAATTTCTTTTGCTTTCGTAGCACTACGCAGTTGCTGTTCGATTTTCAATAAGCACAGTAAAGTAAAAGCAAAAGCAACTGAAGTTTTTAAACGCTGATTAAAAGCTACGTTTAAAACGAAATGGATTATTACGAAAACAGAAAATATATATTTTTTTCATTGTCATAACCAAAGTTGACCTAAAGTTGAGAGTTGAAAAATTTCAGAACTTGTAGATCAGATATAAAATTTTTTGGAGTAACAAATCCAAAGATATTCAATAGTTGAAATGTACATATTTGTCGTTCCAAAACTTGATTTCTAGACTAATTTTAATTACAAAAAATAATAGCAGCTTATATTCTTTGATCTTATTAATTCACACCAGTGGGTCATGTAAAGGTTATCCAGCGTCTAAGTGCAGTTTGCATTGAATATTATTGTAACCAACAAGACAACAACTGCCAAACGGTGTTAAAATGATTTTGACTTTTGAGCTGTCAGCCAACAAGCGGCGTCTTCGTTGTCGTTATTGTTATTGTTGTTCATTGTTTTCTTTTTTTTTTTTTGTTAATATTGATGGCCAAATTGATGTTGGCCAAATGGCACAAGAAAAACCAATTTTCTTTCAATCTTAGCAGAAACAAAATTTAGCAACGCGGGCGGTACCAAGACATGACAGCTTTGACAGTTGAGCTGTCATGTCTGGCAACGCTTGTGAACGCAGAACGTCTTGTGCATCGTATGCTTGCTTATATGTGCCATGGTTAGGTATCTTACTGGCTATGTATAAAAATGGTAATTTAGAAACAATAAACGTTGGTAAAAAAAACAATTTTATGCTGGCAGTGCTAGTTGTTGCAGGAGCAGAAGTTCAAAGTTGGTCGTGAGGCACGATCGAAGAAGAATCACTGGCAGGAATGACGGGAGTACGCTGTGACAGGGTAGGTGGAAGAGCAGGGAAAGGTAATGAAAGTCAACAACAACAACAATGATAACAGCAACAAACTTTGCCATAGTGTACCGTTTGAGTTTGTGTGGGTGCCTTTTTTAACTTTTTTAATGATTATCACTAAGATTTACAGGAGTGTTTTGCTGTTTTGGCAAACGTGGGTGATTTTCACTCACTCGCACTCGCTCTGACACGGTCAACCGCAGTAGCTGCAGCATGTTTTCTTTGGCATTTCAAGTAGTGCTCTTTTATGTGATAACGATGATGATGATGATGCTGATGATGATGATAATGATGATTATGATGAAGGTAATCATTGCACTGAGCTTCTTAAAAAAATAAATGTTCAAACCTTCAATCTTTTTGTTGATTTCCAACAATTATGCAGCCCTACCCAGAAATCCTATATTTTGGTTGTCAGTTGCTGTTGTTGTTGTTTTTGGGTATTTTGTATATCTTTACCCTTTTCTTTAGCTCTTCCTTGTTATTGTTATTCATATGCTTAGGTTATTCAACCTTGCAAAATATCCATTTATTTTCATGCATGTGTGGGTTCTAGACTTTCATGACTTTCTTAACTCTTTTTGGTATATTTTTTGATTTTGGTTGCTTACTTGGACCCACACACCGTGTGCGGCATTTGAAAGAATTAAAAAAAAAATAACTAACAACCAACCAACAATTACAAATATTGACTGTGACTTCATAGGTGGTAACCAACGGCGCATTCATGCATTCAATTTATTCGTCGTCGCCTGGCTTCTTCATCATCATCATCATCATCATCATCATCATTAACATCATCATCAATGCAGCGTAATTAAATTTGAAAATCCAATTTCTACTACCTTTCCCTACCCCTTACACTGCTTTACTTACTACTAATTGATTCTCCGACATAACGCCGTGTCCATGTCTTACCTCGATTTGTTAACTTCTTCTTGACGTTGTCATTGCAAATTGTCGGCACTTAATCATTTTTCTGACTTTTCTGGTTCGTTTGGCATTGTTTTTCCCCCTCCTTGTTGCCCTTTTTCACCGTATCTAAAAAATATAATTTTGTTCTTTTTATGTTTTTTAGTGAATCTAACAAATTGCATGCATGCTGCTGCTGCTGCAGTTGTTCGTTGTTTTCTGTGTGTCTCATTCTACACCCATTTATAACGTGTCTCAAATGTTTCCATTTCACTGGCTGCCTTTAGGATCGCCAAATATAGTTTTGCCCTAATTGAAAAAGGCGTCGAGACATGCAGCACACTCGCTGCATGTCGTTGTTGTTTTTGGTATGTTTTTGTTGTTGTTTGGATGCAACTATTTTAATTAGTCACGAATTCTGCTATGCAGCCCTTGTAAAGTTTGCCTAGAACAGTTGTTCGATCTAAGCATGTATTGTACCATAAAAGGTGCCTTAAAAGCGGCAGCTTGGCATTTATTATGCATTTTATTGATGTTCATTAGAATAGAATGCTTGTTAGCTTAAATTTGCATATGAAAAGATTGCTGTTTTTGCCTTTGAATCGAAAATGGTGTGGCTAGCCTTATTAACTTTTATAAATGCAACCAAGCAATGCATATTCATTAAATGGGTTTTTGTGCCGAAGAAGATGACTAAGATTTCTTCAAAATATTTAATATGAAATAGTAGTTGCAAAAGTAGTTTATTTCCCAATCAAGACTACGACAAAGTTTCACGCCATCGCACAGTGCATTGATCCCATACAAAATTGGTACAAAAATAGAAGGAGTACTTCTATGATAATGAAATAAAGAAAAATTATAAAAATGGTTGAAATCGGTCAGTTCTTAGGGGTATCTCCCCTGGATACAATTAAACCTCGAGGACTATCGTCTGGGTGGAATCCACTAATAAGGCTGAATTTCTTGGAGAAGTATATAATTTTTCATGAAAATCATCACTAAATTATAATGTAATCCTCATTTCAATGTTTATTGATGTTAAGAAGCATTATTTACTCGTTTAAACTAAGGCGATATTTACATAAAGCCAGTTTATTAAGAGGCTTGGGTGGTTTACACCCACGATAGTAATGGCGTTTCAAAATTGTGGGTGTTTTTCACCCACGATAGTAATCAGTAATGAAATATTGTATGTGATTGCTAATATAAAATCAAAAGAAATCACTAATATTTGCAAAAGTTTTACCTACCCTCTCTGTAGGTACTGCTATGAATCAACTTTTCCAGATACGAACTAATCTATGATGATATGTTTAGTAGATGTAATGAGTAACTAAAATTTGTAAGTATTTAGCTCACTTTTGAAAAAAAATTTTACTTTGTGTCGAAAAAAATTAATAAATAACTTTTTCTTACATACATTTTGAAAACTAAAAAAGTTTCATGGCATGAAAACTAAAAAAGTTACAACTGATTTTCCAGAATGCATTTTTTTTTTTTTTTTTTTTTTCTCTAATTCCTATGTTCCTTAGTAAACGATTATATAAAAAAAACAAATGAATTACATATAAAATATTCTTGTTTTTCAGTAGTTGGGTATTCATTCTTAAAAATAAATTGATTATTTTTATAGTTTCATTTGACAGATGAGAAACGCAGATACTAACTGAGTATGGGTGGATTGCACCCAACGATAGTACTGACGTTAGAAATAGACGATAGTCCTCGAGGGTTAAAGAAATGGATATGCACTGAAAATGGCGGAAATTGATAAGATGTAAGGGATACCTCCCTTGGACCTTTATTAAATTTTAACATAATTTTGTTTGGGAGGAACATACAAAATTTGGTCGATCTTAAAAAAATTTGGTCAAAAGTTAAGGCATTTAGAGAAATAGATGTACACTGAAAATGGTTGAAATTGCTATGTGCTTAGGTATACCTCCCTTATATATTATATTTTAACATAATTTTGTATGTGAGGAACATACAAAATTTTGCCGATCTTAAAAAAATTTGGTCAAAAGGGTAGGCAATTAGAGAAATAGATGAGCACTGAAAATGGTTGAAATTGCTATGACCTAAGGTGTACCTCCCTTGGACCTATATTAATTTTTTACATGATTTTGTATGGGAGGAACATACAAAATTTGGCCGATCTTAAAAAAAGTTGGTCAAAAGGCTAGGCAATTAGAGAAAAACATGTAAACTGAAAATGGTTGAAATTGCTATGACCTTAGGGGTACCTCCCTTGGACCTATATTAAATTTCAACATCATTTTGTATGGGAGGAACAGACAAAATTTGGCCAACCTTAAAAAAATTTTTTGCTATGTCCTAAGGGGTACCTCCCTTGGACCTATATTAATTTTTTACATTATTTTGTATGGGAGGTACCTCTTTTACTCATAAATATCCTCGTTTTTGTTAATTAAAAAAATTCTCTTTTAGGCACATTTTATTTTATTTACAGTAGAAAAATAAAATTGGTAACTTATTGTTAATTAACAATATGTGAAATAAAAAATTAATGTGTGCATCAGAGAACAACTTGAAGGCATTCAAATTGCGTTTTGAATGTCTCGTGAAAATACGAGCTACGAATGTGCCTTCTGCATTAAAATTAATGCGCAAATACATGTAACAATCGCTGCGGTACGAATGCCGTAGAGTACGAGCGATGACGAATACGAATTCTTTCTTATTTCTGAAGAGGGGCAGATAATATTTTGGAAGTCAAAAGATTATACTTCAAATAAATTTACGAAAAAGTTTCATCATAATCAAAGATGATGCTTTTTTGTTATTCGCTTTTGAACTTTGCTAAATTTTGGATATTTTTCCATACAAAATTGACTATTTTTCGCAAAAGGTCACATTTTTAAACTTCTTTAACTTTCTTGGTTATGAAAAGAGGCAGATAATATGTTGAAAGTCAAAAGATAATACTTTAAATAAAATTAAAAGAAAGTTTCGTCAAAATTAAATAAATTGTTTTTTTCGTAATTCGCTTTTGAACTTTGCTAAATTTTTAATATTTTTCCATATAAAATTGACTATTTCTCGCAAAAGGCCACATTTTTAACTTATATAACTTTCTTGGTTATGAAAAGGGGCAGATAATATTTTGGAAGTCAAAAGATAATACTTTAAATAAAATAACAAAAGAGTTTCATCGAAATCAAAGAAATTTTTTTTTCGTAATTCGCATACAAATTCTATAACTCTATAACTTTCTTGGTTATGAAAAGGGGCAAATAATATTCTGGAAGTCAAAAGAAAATACTTTAAATAAAATTATAAAAGAGTTGCATCGAAATCAAAGAATACTTTTTTTCGTAATTCCTTTTTGAAATCTTCTAAATTTTGCATATTGAAAATTGACTATTTTTCGCAAGAAGTCACTTTTTTTAAACTTCTATAACTTTCTTATTTCTGAAAAGGGCCAGATAAGATTTTGGAACTCAAATTTTTATACTTCAAATACAATTACAAAACAGTTTCGGTAAAATCCAAAAATCCTTTTTTCTGTTATAGTGTACCAAAACTCGCTATTTTTTGAGCTTTTAGGTGTTTTTTTAGAGTTAAAAAAATTTTTTTTGTAGTGAAAGTACATGCACAAAAAACTACTTTCACCCAATAAACATTTATAAGAGCGCTCATATTTATGACTCTTAAAAGAGGGTATTTTCTGACGATATTAGAGCGCTCACAATTTTGAGTCCGAAAAGAGTCTTATTTATGAATCTTTTATGAGCGCACATAATTATGAGTCCAAAAAGGCTCTTATTAATGAATCTTTTATGAGCGCACATAATTATGAGTTCTAAAAGACTCTTATTTATGAACGTTTTATGAGCGCACATTTTTATGACTCTGAAAAGACTCTTATTTATGAACGTTTTATGAGCGCACATAATAATGAGTCTGAAAAGACTCTTATTTATGAACGTTTTATGAGCGCACATTTTTATGACTCCGAAAAGACTCATATTTATGATGGTTTTCTGAGCGCTCATATTATCACTTCCCTAGTAGCACAAACAGTATTTATAGGTTCTTTTATAGGCCTTTTAAAGATAATTACAAAAACATGGAATTGTATTTATATGTTCTTTATAGGAGCTTATAAGGCCAATTTGGCGTATGGGTTATAAAGACGTGTTCCCCTCCATGTTATCAAGACAAATGTCTTGTTTAGAGGTATTTCAAAGGACTTTAAAATACTCCCTACAAAGACTTAAAAAAGAGTTGCGCGAAAAATAAATATAAAAACTAAATTTGTAATATTTTTTCTTTTATATGTTACAATTTATTTTAAATATGATTGTTATAAAGCCATTATTATTTTACTTTTAAAATTTTATTTGTACTTACCTGTTATATCCGGATTCGAACCAACGTCCTAACGCTCCATAGTCATTCACGCTATCCACTAGGCTATATGTGACATGTACAACCCTACGTCGAAGATGAATCATATTTTTCTTTGGTTTGTCTTGATAAAGTCTTTAAATAAAGCGTTATAAAGTAATAAAATGAAGAAAAGTATGCCGTCGTTCAAAAAATCATTTGCAGTCAATCTCGACGCATATAAGTTGTTTTTTTCAAGTGTTAAGAATTTGTAGATATGATTCGATCTTGGAGAAAAGTTAAAAGAAGTGGGACATATTACCGAAACTTGAAATCACAACGTATATCATTCGAGAAAAAGATGAAATTGTTGAAAGGACAAATATTGTCGTCAACAAAACTCAATAGTTTGAACAATATTGCTGCTCTCGATAATGTAGTGCCTGCTTCACCCAAATTTGTGCTGAAACCAAGTGACCATGGAGTGACCCTAAACAATAACTCCGGCAACATGAATTATTCTGACCACTATTTTTATGTTGACAGTGAAGATTTAGATTACGACTATGATTTATGGAAAACCCTGAATTTTCAGTCAGTGATCTTTTTAGAGAAAATATCAGAAATTGGGCCTTACAAACCGTATCAGCCATTTGGCATTGAATCATTTATTGAAGATAATGGATACGTGTTTTGGTGAAAACAGCGGCGTTCAAGAACTCTGCTACAAACGCTTTTTGGCGTTATTCAGGCGCTATTCAGGCGTTATTCAGACTCAATCGTGGTGGAGAATATTGACACAATAAATTGAAAATGAGTTCATCCAATGTATTTCAAAACTTGTATAAATCCATTTAAAACTCCTTGATAAATAAATAATCATCACCTCAATAATTTTCAATAAACTTATTGACCTTTTTATCGCTTTTGACTTCTGGCCATGATAGCACTCCATAATTCTCCCAAATAGCTCGAATTGTGCTCGAATTTTACTATTTATAAAATATATCTTACCTTTTCGTTTTCCTTGCTGCCCGTATGCTTATTAACCACATCTCCTGATGACACGTTCACTTTGAATGAAAACGCAGGATACATGCACGCAAAGAAAAAAACGTTTATCGCCAGTTTGCTGCAAACGAACTTCGTTTATCGTGCTTAAAATCATTTTTTGGAAACGTTTGAACAGTTGTCATAATAATAGTCAGCTGCGGGAAACGCGTTATTAAGTTGCAAGAAATTAATTTCGCTTGCCATTAACATAAGTTGTTTTTAAATTGCGGTAACCGAAGAATTTTTTTTGTTCAACTCAAAACTTCATTTATAGAAAAAAGATACATTTCTTATGATACACACATTTCTAATGTAAAAAAATTCATTCATTAAAAAATTAAAAAAAAAAACATTATTTAAAAAAAAAAAATATTTGGTGTTCTTGGTGGGAATTGAACCCAGTACATTCGAGTTCTTAGACTCGAATGCCAGCACACTCGGCTAAACTTAAACTTACAAAAAAATGATAAAATTTCATTAAGTTCGATGTTTTTTCGTTTCAAGCAAGAATATTTTTCAATTGATGTGCCGAATCGCAATCTTTATAATAATTTTATTATGCACACTAAAAAGACACTAAAGAGACATGTCGCCATCCCTTTATAACCACTACAATCTGAGCTTTAAAAATGCATATTAAAGACATTTCTACGTCTCTCTTTATAATGATTTTATATATGCTCTAGCAAGATATTATAAATTCAATATTTCGCTATAAAAGCCTAGATCCTTTTAATTATTCTTCCAGAGCTCATATAAAGATATTGCTGTTTTATAAGCTGGATTCTGAACTTATAACTTCCCCTTGTGTTACTAGGGTTAGCCACCCATATATAATTCAGAGCAACTTTTTCGATAAACAGCTTTGTTAAATACAATTTTTTAGAAGCATTTGTTATTTCAATACACAGCGTACGGTCAACACTTTGGACATTCTTCAAAATTATGCAAGAGATCGAAACTTCCGATGAAATAAAATTTATGTTATGGTTTAAGAATTTTAAATAAACACAAATAATTATAACACGAAAAAGGGTATATTCTTTTTGTTTTTTAAGAATCATAAAAGACTCTCAAATATGACTCTTATAAGACTCCGAAAACATTCATAATCCTGACTCTTAAAACACACATATTCCGGACTCTTATAAGAGCCATATTTCGAACTCAGATCTGTGTGCCCTTCCAGAAAGGGAAACACGCTCATATTAGACTCTTTTATGAGCATTTTATGAGCTCATAAATTTGAGTGTTAAAAGACTCTTAAAGGACTCATAATGTTTGTTTATTATGAGACATAAAAGACTCTTAAACATGACTCTTATAAGACTCCGAAAACAATCATAATTCTAACTCTTAAAACACACATATTTTGGACTCTTATAAGAGTCATATTTCGGACTCAGATCTGTGTGCCCTTCTAGGAAGGGAAACACGCTCTTATCGGAGTCTTTTATGAGCTCATTATGAGCGCTCAGACTCATAAATATGAGTCTTAAAAGAGTCATAAAAGACTCATAATGTTTGCTGGGCAGTATCAAAATACATTTAAAAAAAAACGTTTACAGATTTTTCAGAAAAAAAACAAGATTAATTTTTGAAAATATTAACTCAATTTTAAATTACTTCATTTTCTTCAAATAAAGATGTGTAGATTAATTGGATGATTTAATATGGATGGTTTAATAATAAATATATTTTAAAAAAAATCATTTAAATTTTATATAACGTAATAATATGGTTAAATATTGTTTACTTAAAAAAAAAAAAAACCACAAATTTTTTTTTCCTATTTTCGTACCATTTCGATGCATTTTGAAGCGCTTCCACTCCCTACAACTGCACTTAGCCAGTCAAGACTTTCAATATCTCTCTCTAAATCGACCAACCTTAAAAATCATCAGCAAACAAAATTTACGATCGAGTGCTAATTAAATTAACAAACTTACTGTAGAAAACTTCATACTTAATACGAAATCACAAAATAAACTTAGACAACACTAGCTTCCCTCGCCATGCAATCACTATCTTTGCCCACTCAGTGCAGTCATGAACTATAAACTATCCACTGCCTACAAAATGTGGATTATTAATGTACTGGTTGGTGGGTGGTTGAGTGAAGAAGATCGAAGGCCAAAGCTGTCAGCTTCAGTGGTTTTGATGCAAATATTTACATAAGAAATCGAACGTCAAACTGCATTGCACGGAGTTTCCCCAAAGAATGACGACGCAGATGAAAAGCCATACAGACAGCATATAATGATGACGCTGATGATGAGCAAGCACGAATCTAACAAATTGATGCAATGACGGCTGTGACGGCGGCGGCGGCGGTGGCGGTTGAAGCGTGCAACTTGCCACACGAACAACATGAGCGAGCAGCAATAAAAAAATTAGAATTGCAAGAATAACAAAGTTAAATGATGCTCCAAGAATTGCATTGTTTGTCGACGCCATTAAAATGGCAAACAAAGCTCAAGCTTAAAGCTAGCAATAAAAAGCACACTGCAATGCACAAGGAAGCAAGGAAGTGAGCTGTAAAAGGATAACAGCAAGCAAACAAAAATATAACGAATGACTATGATTTCGTTGCATGTTTATGCTAAGCGTTTGCTTAGCTGCTTCCATGGTTTATCGTTAGCGTGGTTATCATGAAAGTGTGAGTTGCGAGGCCAACTACCTCGGATTTACTTATATGTACTTTGGGAGTAGTTTGCCCAAATGCATGACTTTGAAGTTGCTAATGGTTCGCCTAGAATGTGCTAAATCATCGACAGCCTGACTTGAATTGTGGTACATGGTATGCTACAGTGTTGTAAATCGTGCAGCACAGATTAGCATTGTAGCCATTACATACAAGTTGTTATTGACTGCATAAATAGAAAAAAAGGCAGGTCTTTCTTTTTATTTGTTTGTTTGTTTTTGTGTGTTGAGCAAAGGTTGGGTTGTTGGTCTGCAACAATTGATAGAAAGAAGCCGACAAACAAGCTTAAAATGCTCTGTTCAAATAAAATGCACGACATCAATAGACAAATATTATGACCAACAAACAAATAACAAGAACAACATTGATGATTGGCAGGCAGCTTTAAGTGAAGATAAACGAGCTAGTTTTACGCTGCAGAGCACAGACCGGACGTCAATACATCAATGCTGCTAAACACATAAAAAGCTTTCGAAGTCTTTTGAAAGCCATTTCTTTGATTTTTCAACTTATAGCGGAAGTGACTTAAAATGAAGTTACTCTTCTCGTACGAAGAATGAAAACAAAAGTTGACAGTTAGACGATGAAAGTATGTGTAGAATTTTTCCATGCTAGAGCATGTAGAATTTGAGCAGCAAGTGCTGAAAGTTCAGTTTAGATTTTAAATATCTCTAAATATTACGAGAATTGATTCCTAAAAACGAAAAATGGGTCTAAAAGTGCACAGCAAGTGCTATACTGTTATTGTCTTTTGCTGTGGTTGCTGATTTTTTAATGTGAAGTTAGCTCCGCAATTCAGTTTTTTCGGAAATTCGGATATTGTGCTGGCATATGCTCGCCTTGTGCTGCAATGTGCCGTCGAGAGATTTTTATAAAATTTGTAAATGTGATTTTGAAGCGCGTTAGTACTTTTTTGCCCCATTTGCTTATATCTGGCTAAAAAATTATAAGGGTTTTCACGAGGCCCTGAGTAAAAAAGTAAAAAATTAAAGTGTTTAATAAAAATACTCTCCAACAACAAAATGCTTTGAATGAAAACTTACATTTTTACTCAACCTCAGGCATTGACTTAAATATATTTTTACTCTAGTGTAAGAAAATGATAAACAACAACAAATTGGCCATTTAAGCCCTTGAAAGGACTTTGATCGAGCTTCTTATGATCAATTGTGTTGTGTGTGTTATTAAATGTTTGCACACAATTGACAGAGAGCTGGACCTACATGTTTTATGCCGACTCCGAACGGCTAAAGTTCATGTTCTCAAGAAGCTTTAGAGCCCGAACAGAACCAAAGCGGTTGACGGCTGGCGGATTCGCCGTTCAGCAGAATACATTAAAATGTATGCACTCGGCAAAAACGAATTCGCTGGGCGAATCCGCGATGGAAAAACGCCAGAATAGAATCTATTCTATTTTTGCTATGGCGGCTGGCGGTCCTCTCTCTGAGTAACATAAATGTTGCCATACTTTTGCTAAGAATTGGCTGTGTTTAATGTAAGTTTTTTTAGTTTTTAGTATATTCTGACGTTTCGTTTTTTATGTGTGTGTTATATTTATGTGAAATCGCAATAATATACGATATAATGTTCTTCATAACGGATTTTGATGGAAACTTAATTGAATAAGTCAAAATTTTTTCATATACATATGTTAACCATGTTGTCCGTCTGTTGCACCCCTATATATCAATTGTACTACTACAGTGACAAAAAGCAACTCTGTTCCGACAACCGCCAGCCGCTCTTGTTGTAGACGTGTTTCAGCTCAATTCGCCGTGAGAGGACCGCCAGCCGTCAGCCGCTTTGGTTTTGTTCGGGCTCTTACATGGCATTATTTACTCTCTGAGGTTTGTCATTGTCTGCAGAGAGGTGCCTCGAAGCATAAATCAGCTGTGAAAATAAAATAAATTCAAAAATAAAAAATTCAGAAGTTAAATTTTTTTCAATTTCATATGATTACTATGTTGCGTTCACGAGTCTTGAGATTAAAATTTTACACATTAATTTGTTCACTCTTTTACTCAGGGCCTCGTGAAAACTCCTTATGTTTTTATTAAGGGGGGAACTGGCATTGGCCGTTTTTTTAAATCTGCTTTTTTTTATAATTTTGTATTTTAGTAAGTATTCTTAAGATTCTTAGAAAAATTTAATGAAAAATTCCTACGGTTCAGAAGTTTCAGCCGGATTAGTGAGAGCTCATTTTTAATGTTCGCCTTTTTTTTCTTTGTTCACAAACTTTGAACGCGTTTATCTCGAACCATGTTTATCGTACTGGTTGCGGCACTAGAGGGTTCATTTTTTGACGAAATTCCATATGTAAACATATAAAAACGAATTTAAGGTGAAATGCACTTTGAAGGTCGTGGACTTAATTTAAAATTAATGTTTTTTATTATAAAATTTAAATAAAAATTATTATTTTCATATCTGATGAGTTATTCATTCACAAAATTGAGGTTTTGAATTAAGAAGAAGATTTTTATGATTTTTTCTGCTAAAAATCAAAAAATTTTTTTAAAGAAATATTAGAAAATGCATTCCATTTTTTTTTTGTATATCGTAAAAATGTCCATATTTGGTACTTTGAATGATTAAAACTATTATTTACTGATGCGAAAATATTTACACATGAGAATAGGCCATAAAAAAATAAAATTTTTGATATCCATACTTGTAAGCAATAAAATTTTTTCTCTAAGGGAAATAAATGCATTTCAATAAAACAAAAATTTTATTATAAGCAGCAACAAATTTAAAAAAAACAAAAAAAAGGTAAGTTTACAAATTGTCTAAAATCGAACATTAATTAATATGAAATAATTGTGTCAGCATACTTCTTTGATATCGACTAAACATTACTAAAAATTACAACAACAAAATTACAATGAAATGTTCTTATGAAAAATTGATAAGAAAAACGAAATTTTCGCTGATTTTTTAATGAAAGTTTGAAACCCAAAACCATCGATTGAGCACGTGTAAAAAAATACGTCGACCTTAGATTTTTGTCTTCTATCACATATCCGAAAATCATTCAAATCGGAGACTGTCACCTGTGGACCTTTCCTTGTGAGTTATGAATTTTTTCAAAAAAGGGTCTGTTTTATCTGCCGCGAATATTATGTACCACCTTAAACAGTATTCAGTTGATGTTTGCTCAGTAGCTGCATATATGTTTTCTGCATTTAAAAACATATATTATTCGCATGCAAACAAATATTTCAAGTCGAAGTCCACAAATTCGTTAAGAAAAAATTAAATAATACAATACTCCTAACGACATTTTGCTGACAAAACTTTCAAATTTCATTTTTGTTGTTAATACTATCTTTATATTAGTTTCGATTTCTTATTTTTACAATTTTTCAAATTTATTTAAAGATATCTTAGTTTTTTGGGTAAGTCTGAAAAAGTTCAAAATTCCCGACACTGTCTGAAATGCATTATCTAAGTCAATTCAAGTAAATCAACCATTTTTGATTATCCTCAAATCTAACAACACTTTTTCATCTAAGCTAACATATTGAATTTTGATGATTTTAAACCAATTCGGAAGATTTATGTAAAAATATTTTAAAAAAATATACTGAACCAAAGAGGTACACAATAATTGTGAATTTGTACATGATTTTTATGAATTGTATTCATGAACTTTAGTCCAGTTGCCAATTACATGAGTCACATGAACAATTACATGATATCAATGTACAAAATACACAAAAAAAATATGCCTAGTGTTTAAAGTTCATAAAATTTCGTAAATGCCATGAAAAAATGGTGGACACTTATTGCCATGTGCATTATTGGCTTATGTGCATTATTGCATGTGCATGTGCCATAAGCCAGTGAGCATTATTACCATTGTGTTAAATTAAAAAATAATTCGAATGTGACTAATTGTAAAAAAAATGTGCATTAGAGTGGGTCGATAAAAAAAAGTTTGAAAAAACCATACCCTATTTTAAAGATGACCTCGACTACCAGCAAATTTTCAAGTATCGCCTCGTTTGTAGCGTCCACTCTGAAATCAGTCAGCTAGATTCCGTCCAGTACATAAACATTATATCCAAAAAAAAAACTTCTCGCTTATGGGGTTAGAGCTGCAGCAATACCTTATGATTTTTTTTTTCAAATTCAACATATTTTAATCGATCATCAGTCAATCTTTATTCGTTAAACACATATGTGTCTTCATACGTATATTCCATGAAGTAACAAGAACCACGAATAAAACCTTGTGTCATTTTTATTTCAAAAAACTTACTTCTTTTATTCTTCTTTATTTTAGTAAGTACCGAGTAACTATAACCCGTGTGTATGTCGATAAAGTCTTAATATTTATGTATCTTACTAACTACCTTTTAATTTTGAAAAATAACTAAAAGATGGTGATATTTTTAAACTTCTTTCAATTTAGGGCTAAATCCAGCTGTTCATCTAATTAATTTTTTTATTCTTTATTAAAAACAATCCCTAGTAGCCTATAGTTAAAAATAAAAACTTCAATTTCTTGACGTTACTTTTACTAAAATTTACATATACGAGTTACCTCTAAAAGAATTTTTACGAATTTGTACGTTAGATGAAGAGAATATTAGATTTGAATACTATCTCCATAAGGCAAAACCGTACTGTTACCAATTTTGAGCTTAAGGTCATTTCGTTGTACAATCCATTGTAAGCAAACCAATTATATGTTTTCTCAGCGGCAATACCGAGCTCTACGTATGCCTCCATGAATGTCAGATAATCAAAACAATTGCAGGCAATCAATGCAATTGATCAAAAATGAGACACACCCTCTCAGCTCTACTAACTTAATTGCGCACATTAAGACAACTTTAACTTAATATCAACTCAATTCAACTCAACTCAAGTCGACTCGACTCGACTCGACTCGATCTTAAAAACAAATCAACCCAAAGCGTTACTCAAATTTCAATAGGCTGCAATTGAATCAATGAATTGCAATTTGATGACAATTACCTACAACAACAATAGCTACAACAACAACAATAACAGCACAACGACAACAGCATTTTCAAGCAATAGAAAGAAAAAAATATTGTCTCTAGCTTATAATGCTTGCTCGAAACCAAGCAAACGAGACAAACAGAAGCGCAGAAGCCAATAAATTGAGCGCAGCCAACAACTATTTGATGGAAGTCGATATTAAATGCAACCGCAGACAACTTGGAGCCCCCAACAAATCGAGAAACCAAGAAAAAAGAAAAAAACAACAGCAAAAACAACAACAATAACAAACCTCTAAATCGCTACAAGACTTGGTCTTAAAAGCTGCCAGCAAACAGCTTAGAAGTTGGCTGTTATTGTGTGTTTGTTAAGGGGTGTGGCAAACAGGGGGGCGCTAGAGGTAAAAAAAAACCAAGACGCAGCAGTTATAAGAATAGCTAAGATATGGTTGTAGTTGTTGGTGTTGTTGTTGTTGTTGTCAGTAGGCTGGCGGCCTTATATGGGTTGCACACGTTGGTGTTGAAGTTGTGATTGTTTCACCTATTGTGGCTATGGTTGTAACGCTGTTATTGTTGTTGTTTAAGTTCCGCACACACTGCATTTTTAATGAAGCTAAAGCTCAGCTTAACTGTTCATTTGTCATTCAAATTCATTGAATTGTTTTTCTTGCTGTTTGGTCCAAGTTTTTTTTTTTTTTTTTTTTTTTTTTTGTTTTTATAAACTTTTTAACATTTTGGTTATTTCAATTAATTTGCCTTATGCTTTGTTGTTTTTTTATTAGTGTTTTTAGTGGTCACGGTCAAGTGAAGTAGGCGGCAACACAAAACAACATAATTATAAGTCTACGATTTAAATTTTTTTTTTTAATAGTAAACAATGAGTCTAAAAACCTATTTTTACAGAAAAAATGTACAAGGTCTCCACGTACAAGTGAAAGGCATGTATGTACGAGGAGATGTCAAAAAGTTTGGTGTCAAAATAGGCCGAAATAACTGCCTTGATTTCGTCATCGTTGTTCACTTTTGTTCACGTTACCCTTTCTTGATGTTTGGGATCCTTCTTACACTGGTCTAAGTTATCCCAAGATGTTGATGCAGCATGTTCAAAATGTTTGTTTCAGAGACTACAACAATTTCTGTAGCTGTTTCTTCTTCAAGCTGGCATCTTTCAATTCATTCAAATGAATTTTTCTTGGTTATTAACATTTGCAGCTTAGATCACTTCGTCTTTAGCCTGCTCATATGTACATATATCACATCATTAATATCTTAACTATAATTACTTTTAAGACTGCTCTCAAAAGTTTCCTCACCAGCCCTTAGCTGGCCCTCGAATTAATTCTAGTTGCCATAGCAATTTTTTTTCTCCCGCAGTTGTTGCAATTGGCTTATCCGCCAATATTATGGCAACACCTTTCCTCGCTCTTAACAACATTTAAGTGCAAAATATTAACCATTAAATTAGCCGCTCATGCAATAAACATCCGAAGCTAGTTTTCTTCTACTAACTAATTCTGACATTTAAATGCCTTCATCTAAGCTACGCACTAAGACAACATCCAGGATCTAGTGCTGCGTCTTCTTCTTTTTGGACTGCACTCTAACATGCACTCAATTAAGTCTTAATCGTAACCTGAGCTGTCGTTTAAATCACGCTAACGCAGGAAATCCATTTAACTTGAATGCTGGTTCTAACCGACAGACGACTCGACTTTGGCAGCTGTTGACTATTAAATGAGAGCACTTAATTCTGGTTCACTAGCTGTCCAAGTACCAGGTTCTGCAGGTTGTTCGATGAAGTTAAGTTAATGCTTTAAGGTGTTAATCTAAGTCGTATTTTAAGTGAATGCTCACGGATTAAGTTGAACTGTAAGTTAAGCCAGTTTAATGAGTTTTCTGTAAGTCAGTTAATTTCTGCTGAGCTATCTTAAACGGTGGAATGGTTTGAAAAAGATAAAAGCGCGGTATAAGTTAAGGATGATGTATAGCAGCTACCCACAATTTGAGCAACATGCGAAGACGATATCTAAAGAGTATAGTTGATGGTAATTAGAATAAGATTGAACGTTGGATGTAAGCTAATGATTGCCTGAAATGAGCGGACTTTGAGTACATAAATTGAAGATATAATATTTTTTTTTTTAAATTTATAGAAATCAATGTTTCAATGATTTCCTACAGTAACTAAAGAAATAATTTTTGAAAAATTAATTACTTTTAATTTAAAGTCCTTTTAAAAATAATGATTATAACTCATAGAGAAAAACTGAACATACTCTGAACATAGTAAACAATCCTTTACCCTTTAACTACGTCTCACGTAGACAAGAGATTTCCAAAGTAGTAGTATGGGTCCGCAAGCAAGTACTGAAATGAGACGATAGATGCTCATGCGGTAAATCCTGCGTCTTACATGGCAACAAAATTCACACACAAACAATATGTTCATATATCTCGAAAAGTTATGATACTACGGAAATTTTGTGCAAAACATGTTTATTGTTCCAAAGGTTTAAAAAAATCTCCTTTAACATATATGTATTAAACCGACCCTTTTTGGTCGTATATCTCAAAAATGTATGATCCTACCATTAAATATAATTTATTGCTAATTAACAAAAGCCTCTTTCACCAACATTTAAGAAAACACCATCGATATTTGAAAAAGTCTATTGAACTTATATTTTTAATCGAATATTTCGGAAAATATTATTCCTAACGATG
Source organism: Tetanocera ferruginea (assembly GCA_958299015.1). Lineage (NCBI taxonomy): Eukaryota > Metazoa > Arthropoda > Insecta > Diptera > Sciomyzidae > Tetanocera > Tetanocera ferruginea. The sequence goes on along the minus strand of OY282643.1, from coordinate 26,895,616 downwards.
GCATTTTTTATGTAAAATTATTTAACAAGCAAGCCATTTTGTCCAAATAAGGACAGTTTTCAGCCCCCTCATAGTTCACAAAAACAAAAGGAAATATTTTTTACAGTCTAGGGTCAATTTAAACTCTAAATTTTAGAGTCGATTCGACCACAAACGAAACCAATCCGACCCCCACTTAAGATCATTTCAACGTCAAATGATGACAAAGCCGTGAAATAAAACTCGCCTTTTCGGAATGAGTAGACTTTATCTGGGAGTGCAATTTATTAAATATATAGTTTTTTCGGGATGCTTATTTCAAACCCATGGTCAGTTTGACCAAAGGAAAGAAAAAAACAAAGATACAATATCCAACTTTCTGCTATATAGGTTTTGTAAGTAGCTGATTCCTCATCCAAGGCAAAATTGTCTGAAGTAAAGTAATTTCAAAATCAAAAGAAAATAAAAAGAAAAACTACACACAGCAAAATTATCATTTAAAAACTTAATAATGTTAAACAAAGTTAAGAAGGTTTTTATGGTTTTTATACGGTTTTTACCCAAGAAGATTTTCTTCAAAAAGTTATTGGCTATGTCTTTAATATTGTTTGAGAAGAAATCTTGAACAATTACTTGGTTTTCTTCTTGATTTTGTTTAAGAAGAAACTAGGTTTTCTTCTTGATTTTTTCAAGAGGAATCTCATGAAGGAACAAAGTTTTCTACATGATTTGCCTTTCCTCTCAATATGGAATAAATAAATAAGAAATAACGAGTAAACAATACACGAATGCTCCTTGTTCTAAACACGTTTTAAGGGGGGACATGACATTGGTCGGTTTTTTGTAATTTTTTTTTTGTAATTTTGTATGTAGTATTTAAATATTCTTAAGATTCTAAGAAAAAAAATTTCATGGGAAAAACTCCTGCGGGTTCAAAAGTTACAGCCGGATTAGTGAGAGCGCATTTTTATTTTTCTTTGCATTTTTCTTTGTTCACAAACTTTTAACGCGTTTATCTCGAAACCATGTTTTTCGTACTGGTTGCGGCACTAGCGGGTTCATTTTTTGACGAAAAATTTTTTTTTTGTATTTTTTTAAACTTGATTCGCTATCAGTCGCAGTCGCAAAAATTGTCCGACCTGGAAAACAATGATTTTTTAAATCTTAACAAACTTGGATATCGAATGGCACGAACTTTTTAAAAATTTTTTTTCGATTTTTTATGAATTTTTAAAATCAATATTTTTTTTTTAAAAAAACACACTTTCAAATTTGGAACATCACCAAAAATTGAAAAAAAATTTTAAAAAAAGCTCCTGTCATATGATATCCAAGTTTGTTAAGATTTAAAAAAGTCATTGTTTTCCAGGTCGGACAATTTTTGCGACTCCCAGCACTGCAACCACGAGGCTCCGTTTTTTTTCTCTGCCACCAGTTTGGAGCTCTATAAAACCATGTTGGAGTGAAAAATATATTTTTTTGAATTTTTTTTCTTGTAATTTGTTGAATTCTCTACAATAATTTTAGAAAAATATTTGTTTTTGACTGATTTATGAATTTTAAAAAAAGGACTATTTTCTCTGCCGCTACATAAAAAACCCATTATGTCCCACCTTAAGATAAAATCTTATAGATTTTATGTGACATTATTTTTCTCTGTTTATGTTCAACTTTCTGATACATGGGTTTTTGGGACGATGATTCCGAGTTCTAGGTCAACTTTCTAATATATAGTTTTTTTGAGTCGCTAATTCCGAAACGAGATCATTATTTAAATCAATTCAATGTCATTCCAAAGTCAAAATGAAAAAAAAAACAGAGATACGAAGTGAACTTCCTGATTTATTGGGTTCGCTGATTCTGAATCCGAGCTCAGTTTTCTTGATATTAAGATCATTTAAAGATGAATTGAAGGTCAAAGTGGTAACATATATAAACCCAAAAATCCTTTATATAAGGAAGTTGGAGTCTGTATCTTTGTATTTTCTTTCATTTAGACCTTGTAATGACCCTGAGATGACCCTAATACTGACAATCTGATCTCGTATTTGAATTAGCGACCAAAAAACATTAGGAAGTTGGGGATCGTACATCTGTTTTTTTATTATTTCAAGGCTTTTTCATAATTTGACCTTGAAATCGAAAGTCTTGTATAGACAAGAAAAAGTCTGGTCTAGAAATTTTCTAGCTGCCAAATATACTTAGGACCGAAAACCAGACTTCATTGCCCTCCCTTGCTTTGAAAAATCCCGTTCACGAAATGTTTGAAATAAAACCGATTTAATCGACTCATTGTGGTCATATATGTATCTCGAAAACTTTTGATCTTATCAAAAATTTGTGTACAACAAATTTGTGTAAAATATGTATATAGCGTCTAAAGAGGAAAAAAAAATCAAAAGAGTTCCAATAAATTACTGGAGAGCTAATTTTTTTCCTACGTTCTACAGTTTTTATTCTACCATGTCATTGCCATGTACGGGTGATGCACAATTTTTACCTAGTGTTGACCCCATCCCATCCCCCATTTTTTTTTTTTTTTTGATTTTGTTGACCCCATCACCAAATTCGTAACAATAAAAAAATTAGGTTCCAATCCATTCCGTCATCTTGAATTTTGAAATTCTGACATCAGATAAAACTGTAACATAATGAATGTTATTAAGTAACATTTCTATGGTAACAAAAGTAAATAATTTTAATTAATCTTAACCTTAATTCTAACATCAGATTCAAAATGTCTTTTCCTGAAAGTACTCTTAAAAATCAGTGATTTTTAAATCAAGTCCGCTAAACTTAAAAAACAAAGTCGCGAAATAAAAAGAAAAACTTCCACTCAGCTAGTTTAATTTAATAGCATCCGGTTGCAGGTTTGCCACAAACATTAGTTCAGGCTTTTTCTTAACTTATCTTAACTAAAAATATTAAAAACAATATAAATACTTAGATGATGATAATGATGATGATGATCATGATACTGATGCAGATCGTTTGTATGCTAATGTAATAAATCTTCAAGGCAAGTTTAAATAAATTAGAGCATTATGCAGTGCCTTGAATTTGTTATTGTTGTTGTGGGGAAAAGCAACAGAGGCGACTATGAGGGGGAGTTAAAAATGCACTTCAACTCATAAACTTAGAAGAGTTGAAAACTGATAAGCTAGCATTTCTAGCTGATGTGAAGAGCTTGTGCAATTAAAACACACATGCACATGACTACTCAAACACACACTCAGACATAAATATGCACATGCAAACATACAAACAAGTGCACTACGTAATTTACATAAGTATTTACGACGCCAAACAGCGATAAGTGCGGGCCGCGTGCCGCCTAAAGCAAAATGCAACGCAGCACAGCGCAACGCAGAGTTGCCAGAGCATTGTTGAAAAAACAAAAAAAAAAAAATTATCTTCAATGGACGGACGTTTAGTGGGTTGAAGCAGGTCTAATTATAAATGCATCTGATAAGCGAGCGACAACAAAGTGAGTAAATTTGTTGTCGACTTACCGAACAGGTGTTTATATTAGACTAAAGTTGACTAATTTTAGAAGTTGTTGCAGTTGACTAGAGGCTGACAAATAAACTAAGACAAATTTGTTTTAAAAATTTATAAGCATTATTTAAATAATTTAGTGCATCTCAGGAAGAGATATTATATCAAGAAATCTCTGAGATTACTTAAGAATATTTTAAATTTAACGTACAATTTTTCTGGCATTTAAGACGTATCTTAAAGAGAAATTTTTGTAAACAATTTCATGTTATCATCATCGAAAACATTATTCTTTATGTTTTTTTATGTAAATAATGAGCCTATAATTCTGCCTATTGTTCTTTAAAAAGCATTTATATGAAAAGTCATTAAAAATCATAATAAATGCTATGAAACTTGAGCTCTTGCTTGTTATAAATGCCAAGTGTTTGAGCCACTTGAGTCAGAAATGACTCTAATCTACACACAAATCTAGTGCAATTTAATTAAACAGATGGTCCATGAATTGAATCTGCTCTTTCTTTCACTCAACGACTTGCTTGCTGTTTCTGTACCCCTTTACTACTCTTTGTCAGTTTCCACTTATTACAACAGCAAGCCTTCTATTTCCGCTCTTCGATTTGTTATATGCCTTCATCTATTAGTTTTAAACGTATTCAATTGCTTACCAAAAACCACTTGAGAATTATTCAAAATGCAATAAAAAAACTAAAATTCAAGTGCAACAAACAAGCACTTGAACTTTTGTCTGCGTCACTTAAATGAGTTGAAACATTTTAGCTGTCAAATGTAGGCAATTTTCCATTATTATTTTGTAAAGAAAACAAAAGGTATTGCCAGATAGCAGAAAAATCAAATTATGTTCATATCAAAAACCAAAAACCAGTTGTACAAATCGTACGCTTAAAATCAAAAACATAAATTGAAAAAGTCAAGTAAATATTTTCTATGTTGGCGTCGTTTCGAGTATCTCTCAGCGCAAACACTCTCAGCCGGTAGTAACTGTGTTTGCACTAAATAACTGTCAACTGCCTAGCATTAAGAAATTTCATTTTTACTGCTTGAAACTTGTTACCGATTTTCTTATCTTATTTATTGGCATCTTTGATTTTTTTATTTTTTTTTTTTTTTGTTTTGTTCACTCTCACTTTGCTCCACGAGCACACATCAAGCTGGTGGAAAAACTGTCGTTTTTACACCTTGTTGTCTTGATCGTGTCGAACTAGATATCATGTGTCGCTATTATAACGTTCGTTGACCAGACAGGCCTGTGATTGCATACCTTTTAAGGCACAGAAATAATATAGATAAGATTTTATATTAAATATGAGTGAAGAGTTTAGAAAATATTAATAGTGAAAATATATGGTATATTTTTTTCTTCTCTTTAACATTACACTTGAATGCAAATTTCTGCAAATAGTATATCGAAAATATTCCATGAAACCAACAAATTTTGTGTGTGTAATGAAAAGACCTCATTACTTATATTTATATGAAGAAACGTTTCTTCTTACTTTTATTGTTTCGAAGATATTACCAGTTTTATGTGGTCTTTAATGTTACATTTTAAAGCAATTTGAGGGTAATTCTGGATTTGTAAAAAATTTTGCAATGAAAAAGACTTAATTAAAAGCCTTATCGAAGATGTATAAAATAAACATCTCAAATCGAGGTAATGAAACTGAACGGTGTGGTCTTTAACGTTACACGCTCATACCTAGGACACTCTTTATGAAATCAGCCACCCCTTTTCCAATTTTATTGTGAAGAAAAAAACTTTTGCACAATTGTTTTTAAACAACCATTGTTAAAAAAAACCTTAACTTCAAAATAGTTGCCTTTAACAGGTCATGAAACCAAAAATATAATTTTGTTATCAAAATTACTCGGAAAAAATTTAAATCTTTGAATAGTTTTGTGAGGCTTTTTGAGGTTGCGGATCACGAATCTAAGGTTAGATTTGCTCCAAAAAAAATCTCACTAAATTTCGCTTGAAACTAGCAAATATGGTCTCAAATTCGTTATTAGTTATTAGTTATTAGTTATTAGTTATTAGTTATTAGTTATTAGTTATTAGTTATTAGTTATTAGTTATTAGTTATTAGTTATTAGTTATTAGTTATTAGTTATTAGTTATTAGTTATTAGTTATTAGTTATTAGTTATTAGTTATTAGTTATTAGTTATTAGTTATTAGTTATTAGTTATTAGTTATTAGTTATTAGTTATTAGTTATTAGTTATTAGTTATTAGTTATTAGTTATTAGTTATTAGTTATTAGTTATTAGTTATTAGTTATTAGTTATTAGTTATTAGTTATTAGTTATTAGTTATTAGTTATTAGTTATTAGTTATTAGTTATTAGTTATTAGTTATTAGTTATTAGTTATTAGTTATTAGTTATTAGTTATTAGTTATTAGTTATTATTTATTAGTTATTAGTTATTAGTTATTAGTTATTAGTTATTAGTTATTAGTTATTAGTTATTAGTTATTAGTTATTAGTTATTAGTTATTAGTTATTAGTTATTAGTTATTAGTTATTAGTTATTAGTTATTAGTTATTAGTTATTAGTTATTAGTTATTAGTTATTAGTTATTAGTTATTAGTTATTAGTTATTAGTTATTAGTTATTAGTTATTAGTTATTAGTTATTAGTTATTAGTTATTAGTTATTAGTTATTAGTTATTAGTTATTAGTTATTAGTTATTAGTTATTAGTTATTAGTTATTAGTTATTAGTTATTAGTTATTAGTTATTAGTTATTAGTTATTAGTTATTAGTTATTAGTTATTAGTTATTAGTTATTAGTTATTAGTTATTAGTTATTAGTTATTAGTTATTAGTTATTAGTTATTAGTTATTAGTTATTAGTTATTAGTTATTAGTTATTAGTTATTAGTTATTAGTTATTAGTTATTAGTTATTAGTTATTAGTTATTAGTTATTAGTTATTAGTTATTAGTTATTAGTTATTAGTTATTAGTTATTAGTTATTAGTTATTAGTTATTAGTTATTAGTTATTAGTTATTAGTTATTAGTTATTAGTTATTAGTTATTAGTTATTAGTTATTAGTTATTAGTTATTAGTTATTAGTTATTAGTTATTAGTTATTAGTTATTAGTTATTAGTTATTAGTTATTAGTTATTAGTTATTAGTTATTAGTTATTAGTTATTAGTTATTAGTTATTAGTTATTAGTTATTAGTTATTAGTTATTAGTTATTAGTTATTAGTTATTAGTTATTAGTTATTAGTTATTAGTTATTAGTTATTAGTTATTAGTTATTAGTTATTAGTTATTAGTTATTAGTTATTAGTTATTAGTTATTAGTTATTAGTTATTAGTTATTAGTTATTAGTTATTAGTTATTAGTTATTAGTTATTAGTTATTAGTTATTAGTTATTAGTTATTAGTTATTAGTTATTAGTTATTAGTTATTAGTTATTAGTTATTATTTATTAGTTATTAGTTATTAGTTATTAGTTATTAGTTATTAGTTATTATTTATTAGTTATTAGTTATTAGTTATTAGTTATTAGTTATTAGTTATTAGTTATTAGTTATTAGTTATTAGTTATTAGTTATTAGTTATTAGTTATTAGTTATTAGTTATTAGTTATTAGTTATTAGTTATTAGTTATTAGTTATTAGTTATTAGTTATTAGTTATTAGTTATTAGTTATTAGTTATTAGTTATTAGTTATTAGTTATTAGTTATTAGTTATTAGTTATTAGTTATTAGTTATTAGTTATTAGTTATTAGTTATTAGTTATTAGTTATTAGTTATTAGTTATTAGTTATTAGTTATTAGTTATTAGTTATTAGTTATTAGTTATTAGTTATTAGTTATTAGTTATTAGTTATTAGTTATTAGTTATTAGTTATTAGTTATTAGTTATTAGTTATTAGTTATTAGTTATTAGTTATTAGTTATTAGTTATTAGTTATTAGTTATTAGTTATTAGTTATTAGTTATTAGTTATTAGTTATTAGTTATTAGTTATTAGTTATTAGTTATTAGTTATTAGTTATTAGTTATTAGTTATTAGTTATTAGTTATTAGTTATTAGTTATTAGTTATTAGTTATTAGTTATTAGTTATTAGTTATTAGTTATTAGTTATTAGTTATTAGTTATTAGTTATTAGTTATTAGTTATTAGTTATTAGTTATTAGTTATTAGTTATTAGTTATTAGTTATTAGTTATTAGTTATTAGTTATTAGTTATTAGTTATTAGTTATTAGTTATTAGTTATTAGTTATTAGTTATTAGTTATTAGTTATTAGTTATTAGTTATTAGTTATTAGTTATTAGTTATTAGTTATTAGTTATTAGTTATTAGTTATTAGTTATTAGTTATTAGTTATTAGTTATTAGTTATTAGTTATTAGTTATTAGTTATTAGTTATTAGTTATTAGTTATTAGTTATTAGTTATTAGTTATTAGTTATTAGTTATTAGTTATTAGTTATTAGTTATTAGTTATTAGTTATTAGTTATTAGTTATTAGTTATTAGTTATTAGTTATTAGTTATTAGTTATTAGTTATTAGTTATTAGTTATTAGTTATTAGTTATTAGTTATTAGTTATAGGGTTGCCACCTACACTTTTTCATTATTAAGAATTTGGCTGCGGGGAACACTTAGTAAAAATGGGTCGTGTAAGCCTAATCAATTATTAGAATTGAAAACTATGTAGTTTGCTTGCTTAGAGTTGCCATCTAAATTTTTTTACTTTAACAAGTACGGTGCTTATGTGAACACTAGGTAAAAATGGATCACTGCAACCGCATTCATTTTAAAAATGAAAAAACTATGTAAGTTTTTATTATAGGGCTGCCACCTTCATTTTTTTAATAGTTATGAATTCGATGGTAGGGCGAACACTAGTTAAAAATGGCTTGCTGAATCCAAATACATTGCAAGAATTTCAAAATTATTTTATTTTCTAACCATAGTGTATCAACTTCTGTCATATTTCTAAGTTTATCAATTTATTCCAAAAAAAAATTAACCTATATTCTTTTTTCATTTACAGGCTATTGGTTGGTGCGCCATTGGATCAAAATTTGCAGCCGGGTACAAATCACTCGGGTGCACTCTATAAGTGTCCGATAACGCAGCGGTTCGATGACTGCGAACAAATCATTACTGATGGCAGAAGAAGTAAGTGTAAAGAAATCATTATCTTTATCTTTGTCTAGACAAAATCATGACAGCTTGTAGGTTTGAGGTCTAGTTAGGGTTTATCTTTTTGTATTGTTACAAAAATTTGTAAAAATTAGTTAGAAATTTAAAATTATACAAAAACTCTCCTATTAACGGTGAAGGATATTTTAAATGTTATAAAAAAATAAACTCCAACTATCGCATAGAATTAATGAAATTTTTTCCAAATTTTTTAAAAAAATAACAACTCATTTCATATGTTTTAACAATTGGCTGAAGTGCTTGATAGATATTTTATAACTAGGTTTGTTATCGATGGTTTAAAAATGAAATATTCTAAAATGTAAATAAAACGATTCAATTTTTGTCAGTAGTATTATATATGATGAATAAATATAAATTTAAAAAATAAGTAGTTAGTAATTATTTTTAATTTGCCAAAATGTTGTTTTATTTTTCTTACATAGCTTTGCAGAATATCAAAATTTATTTCAGTGTTAATAATTATGTTAAAAACTTATTTTAAACAAGACAAAGTTTAAAATGTGACTAAAAATAATTGGTGGATTTATGTTTTAGTTAAGCAGCGATTTATTTTTTTTAATTATAACAGCAAAATTTATTGGAAAAATATGAAGTAAAAAAAGATTAAAGATTTTTAAAATTTTATATTATTCCTTATATCCTCTGATGCGTATTGAAAATATGTGATATTCATTTAATTTTTTATTTTTTCTCTTTTCCTTTTTTTGTTTCTTTCCCATTTTATACATGTATTATCTACACCCTCGTAATTGGTACGAAAAAAAATAAAATGGATCCCAAACAAAACAAAACAAAAAAAAAAATAAAATTTTTAAAAAAACCAAAATTATTTTAACTCCTAGCGCCTGGCGGAGCTTATGAACCTTGTAAGTGGTATGGGTGCTTTTTTGTTGTTGTTTTTTTTTTGTTTATTAACCAAATATTTAAACAAAATTCAAATTTTCACTTTTTTGTTCACTTTGCATTATTGTTAATTCTTTTTTCTTATAAATAACTATTGCATTCTGTTCTTTTTCCATTTTTGCACTCAATTGGCAAGACTTAAGAGCTCTAGACACCCAAAAAATATTTATAAAATTTATCATTACTTAAGCAGTTTGCTTGTGCATGTTTAAAATTTGTGTTTTTGATATGCTTTTTTAAATATTTTTCTGTTTTGGCTCTTTTTTATAATCATTGTTTTTTGTAATTTAACAAATTGTTAATTAAAAAAAAAACAAAAAAACACACATGTAAATAATATCATGTTCGAGAAGCACACAACATATGAACTTTAAAGCTTGTTATATATTCACTAATACTTGGTTTATTTATAAAAATCCGAGAACTATCTTAAGAACTCACCAGACTAATTTATATTGTATGAACAACACAAAAAGTTATATAGCTTATAAAGACTCAAGATAATTAGTAATTATTTTATTGTTTGTAAATATTTTGTAGTCAACTCATCGCTTTTTGAATTGATATAAAGTTAAATTCTTAATTTTTTATATTTTATATTAAAATTGAATGCATCATCATAATCTTATAATCATGCCTTAAATCAAATTTTAAAATATATTCATATATATTCCAAATATTAAATATGTCAAAAACGTTTCTTACTTTATTTAGAAAATTCAAGAAATTTCTGTAAAAATGTGATAAAATAAAAAAAAAATAATATTATTTTAGTCACATTAACATCCATCTGTTCACATCTCTAAGTATAGAAATTCAATCTTAAAAAAAAAAACATAACTCCTCCCTTTTTTTATTCCTCATCTTGATAGCCAGCGTAGCTAATCCTTAAAGCGATCAAAATTGTGTATTAATCCTAATCGCTTTCACATGTTTTTCAAATATTTAAACATCTCTAAATCATCTCGTTTACTTTTTTTTTTCCTCACATAATATTCTTGCATTCCTGCGCATTATTTGCGTCAAAGACCTGCAAACATGTTTTGTTGTTCCCCTACGATACCCCCGACATTGGCATGCCATCCTGCCATTTTGAGGCATGTTCCTATTTTTAATGTGTCGCGCCTATTTTTCTCTCATGGCTTACTTACATACGCAGCAAAAACAAGTTCATAAAACATGCATAAGAATTTCGAATTTGTCACGTTTTATCGTTTTGGCATTCAGCCAAAAACAAGTAACAACAATAATACTCGATTGCTGCACATTTTCACGCTCTGATTATGATTTGTGTAGAATGAATATTTCGACAAGGAAAAAAAATGTCGATCATTAACGACTGAAAATAAATTATAAAAATATTTTTATTTAATACATATATAAATATTTTTTAAAATATCAAATTTTTATATTAATTATGTGACAGAAGAATTGCATAGAATGGTCATGCACAAAACTTTGTTCGGAATCATTTTTTCACTTAAGCTATTCTCGATTCTTAATCTTCCTATTCTCAACTTTGGGGCTTAGGAGACCTTTAATCCATTAAAGTCTGATCAAAGAAGGATCATTCGGTTAACAAAATTTTAACATGTAGCAAAAATATGGGAATTTTCGGTATTTCTTTTTACCCACCATGAAGTATCGAGTGTTGAATTACCCATTTTCATTAGACCCGGTATGACTGCCAGGTGTGTTGAGATATTGCTGTCGGTTTTTCTTAACTACATAGAAATTAGAAGACATCTGAAGCTATCTGGTAAGGGTGTACTTTTTCCGTTCCCATTCCTATTTTTGGCAGCATTTTTTCTAAACATATTTTGACAAAAAAAAACCTATTTTCCTCCTTAAAAAACAAAAGGCATGCCAATAAGACTGTTCCAATTTCTATGGTCCTTCCTGTCTCTTAACAAAAGAAAGAAAAAATTCGCGTAATATACCTCATATAGACCGCGCTAGAAGTTTTTACCTGTCAACACTTTCCTAAATATTTAAAAACCCAGAAATGGGTGAGTTTGCATCCTAGTTTTATTCAAAATCGCTGGCAGACGGTCAGACCGATTTCAAAATCATTTTGGTTTGAGGACCTTGTTACGCTCAGTTTTCACAAGAGTTTTGGTTACATTTTATTTTTCCGTCCGAAAAAAAAGAGCCACCTTTAATTTACAATATGAATATTTTGGATGGATTCGTATAGCTTTTGATTTTCACAGTAACTGCTTGTTCTGAAATACTACAAATTTTGCAACTATTTCTGATTTGAGCTCATAATATAAAGAAAACAAGTAAGCTAGTGCACAAACCACATACTTTCATTTTGCAGGCACTGCAATTTATAGCAGTCAGGATTGCTGTCGTTCCAAGTCGTTAGGTCTCTTTTACATACAGAACAAAAGAATTTCCAAATTTCGGTTTCGTTAGGAAAGAAGCTTAAAAGTGAAGAACATTTTAGAAAAGGAAAATTTTAAAATCTTCCAACCCATTTTAGAGCTCTGCTTACATAAACATTCTCAAACAAATTGTTCCATAAGATATTTGCTCGCTCGTTTAAATAAAAAAAAAACGTTTCCACATCAAATAAATACAAATTTTGGGGATTTTTCATGTGGGGTTTTTTATAAATAAACTATATTTATATAGTTTCAGATAAAATGAGTTTAAACTTGTATAAATGGTATGGTACCTATAGAGCATTTAAGAAAAAATTCAATTAGCTTTCTTTGCGTTAGAAAGAAAACATTATGATTATTGTTTTGACGAAGGACCAGGACTATTTTTACTGAAAAACTATGTAGTTTTCAAGCTTAATTTTATATGGTAATCTTAAGAAAAAATCATGAAACATTTTAGAAAATAAAGTGGACAAAATTTTCTTCAAACGAAAAATGTTATTGAGAACCTGGAAATGGAAAATAAACGAATGGTTCGTTTTTGAGAACTATGGTATTTTCTAATATAGCTTTATCTTTATACGGCTTCATTCGAATTTTGCTTTTGAGGGTTTCGATCACAATTGTTAAGCAAAACCAAAACTGTACCTTATATAGTGCTCTTTTGTAAAAAAAATACAACGGAGTTTCTCGCAAACGTAATGAGACAGACCAAAAAACAATATAACGTTTTAAAAGTTAAGTTAATTACAAAAAACGGGATATCTCGAAATTGAATTGATATGGTAAAAAATAACCAGTTTTATGTGTTCCTAAGGACAAAGGCAATTTGGGGCCATACAATAGGGATCATGCTTTATAAAAATACAAGCTTTAAAAATTAAAAATATTCAAGAAAACGGGATATCTTGAAAATCGAGCGAGATAACCCAAAAATAACCAGTTTTTACAAGTTCTGATGAGAAATGGTTACTCTCTACGGAAATATAACCTTTACAAAATGGAACGAGTAAACTAAAAATAACCACTTCTTGAAATTACTTAAATGAGTGAAATTACTTCTCAAAAAGGGAATTTTTATAAAAATTTCAAGAGCTCTCATAACTATGACTCGGGAAAATCTTACTTATTACAATTTTATGACCGTTCCAAATTCCGACTAAAAAAAAGAGTTTTTATTACTATGTACCTATTATTTGCGGTCAAAATTACAACATAGAAAATAGTCAGCATTTTGAAGAATTTCGGAGTGGGCCAGAAAATACTCAAATATGAGCTTTTTATATGCAACAAATATATGGGCATTTCCAAACTGGCGTTATGTACCTTTTTTTCGAAAAAATTAAAAAAAAAGAATGAAGAAGTCTATATTTGCGTAGTAATTAAAAAGCGCTTTATTAAGTAAAAAAATTATAACAATCGACTCTAAGAATTAAAAGATATAAGCAAATATATGCACTGGCGTGACGTTACAAAAAACAGAAATGGTTTTCGACTTAGATTTGCAAAACTCTGCGATTTGGACAAGACTTTTCATACAAAACTTTATTCGAAAGAATTTAAAATAATATAAGTTTATTTTGCTAGTTATCAAATTAAAAAATCATTTCTCGGTTTTTTTTTATTAGGCTAAGTCATCTGGCGCGACGTTACTGGCGTTACGTTACTTAAATTTCCATCGGAACATTATAAGTTAAAATTTTTTTTTTTAATAATTGACGTAAATAAAACATACAGTTTAGCTATTATATATTATATTTTTTTAACTCCTACCCCATCAACCATGAGAAGTTGGAAAAAAATTCCACTAAAATACCTGTAACCAAATTCAGTAACGAAATCAGGTCGAGATCATTCGAGCAATGTGGCGTGACGTTACTCACTTTTCAAATTTAATATAAAATTAACGGTTTTCTTATTTTTTTATATAATTTTTTATAGATTTTTTTATAAAATTTACTTAACTTTATTTAAATGCAAAATTTCACGCACTTTTGAACATCAGCGTAGAAAAAATAGCTCTAAATGTTTTTTTGTCTGGCGTGACGTTACCTCAGAATATCATCAAAAGCAAATTTTAATTTTTTGGTCACGGTAGACTTTTCTACGGAAATGCCCATATGTCTTGCAAAATTGTTAGCACGGTTTCCTAAAAAATTTAAAAAAAAAATTTTTGATGTAGTTATTTGGGAAAAAAATGATTGTATCAGCGGGTAAGGTTGTTATCGATTCAAAAAATACTGTAATACAGTGTACTCTCTTTTAAGCAGACACCTATCGGATTGAAAAATTTGTCCGCTTAAGGGAGGTGTCCGCTTAAGAGGGAAAAAAATTTGAAAAACGAAAAAAATAGTATTTACGGTTTTCCCTCTGAGAGGGAGAAGTGAAAAAATTGTCAAACAAATATTTGCAGGCATCAAAAAGTATCCGTTTAAGAGAGGTGTCCGTTCAAGAGGGGTGTCCGTTAATAGAGAGTACACTGTATTGTTTACAAAAATATATGTTTCTACAAAAGTATATATTTTTAAATGTTTTCGGAGGTCCCCAATATGTACGTTTTTATAAAGCCAGTTCACAAGTTCTTTTATTTTATGAACGTTAATCAATCGTTTATAGCATATTTTTAGTTAAATTGTGTTTAAAATTCAACAGATTCGCATTCTCATGCCAATAAATCGCCATAAAGTTGACCAACCGTCAACATAATATCATGTCAGAGCGCTACTGAAGATATTAAAAAAAAGCTTCCTCCTTCCTAAAGACGTAGAAACATATTCATGACTAGAAGTGAAAAACAGCACATTCGATTTGTTTCACGATACAAATTTGCATTGGAATTATTTATTCCACAAATTATTTTTGTTTTTTTTTTTGTGCTGCTTTCCACTCTTGCCTGAACATAGTCAACAACAATTTTGTTGTGGTTGCTTCTTATTAAATTTGCAGCGCGTGCTCAACGAACGTCGAAGTATATTTTTCTTACATGCATACATCTAGATACCGTGCACAAATGTATCTGAAAGCAGTGGCAGTTCATAGAAATCTTGTACAAAAAAAAAAAAACTATGCTACAAAAGTTCGCAGCCCGTGTTTGTCGCTTGATCGGTGAACAGCCAACTAGCCAGAGGCGACAACTGTTGAATTGCTAAAATTTTTGGTGTTTTTGTTTTTTGCTGTTTAAACTTAATCGTACACGAGGATCCAAACAAAATTTATGAACTGCATTAATTTTTATGCAAAATTCTGCGAAAATATAAAATATTCAAATGCTTAAAAAAATTTGCCAACTTTTAGCGTACAAAACAAATTTTCGACAAAGTAGCGAACGTTGGTGTTCCCATTTCGATATTTATATGTTTGTGTTGCCAATATTTTTTAGAAGAATTTTTCGGTTTATTATTTTATGCGGCAGTTGATTGCGTTTCTATTAGATAATTTAGTAGAGCGTTGCCACTAAATGGGGTTACTTAGCATATATCAGGAAGCAGTGAAATTAAAAATTATGTTTGTTTTTCTTGGATTTTAAAGTTGACGAATGTATAAAAAAAAAATTCAAAATCTTTTCATGATAGATTTAGTGATGAAAGTTTTTAAGACATTTTTTAACATTATTGATTGCACTTGATGATATCTCAGATTAAAAAACTGTGAACCTTTAACTATGAAAGTGAACTTTTCGAAAAATGTCACAAGGTGGTTTACAAGGTGGATTTTACCCCTTATAATATTTTCCAAAAAATTTTAATAAAAAAATATTTTTTTTGATAATTATTTGTTCCGAACATTATTTGTTTAGAACAAGCTACAAAATTTTTAGTTAAAATAAATACAAAATTTTATTTTTTTTTTTATTCAAATGCCATAATAAAAGATACAATTTAATTCAAAAACTTTAGAAATTTTTAACCTTGAAGCAAAAATTTTAGTAAAAATTCGAGAAAACTTTTAATTCCGCAAGTCTTGGTTCTTTAAAATCTCAAATTATCTATTTTAATCACTTCGAAAATACCAACACCAGAAATTAATGACTCAGTCACGGCCAAACCCCCCCGAAATATTTTGCATTGTTTTCGAAATATAGCCGACAGTGGACGACAAACAACCAAACAAAAATGATTCTTGTGCTACGCTGCTTTCAAAATTTCTACAATTTAATGAAGCATAAACAAACTGGATCAACCATGCCAAATATGCGTGTAGCCTACATTAACAGACGCCAGTCACAAATCGAAGCGAGAACCTAAGCCAAGATGTATGGCAGCGCATTCTACCGAACCCAACCCAACCCAAGTTATAAAGTAATCCACGCGAATTCCCGCCAAAGCTAAAAATACACTATAGCATAATAAAAGATGACACCAAAGCAGAAAAAAAAACAACATAAAAAATATTATAAAATCCTCACACACACACACACAAACATGGAGCTAGTGGGCTGTGCGTTCCACCAAAGATTCCAAATAACAGAATTTACCAGAACGAACATGTTTGTCACTTAAACCGTAACTGACAACTAAACTTATGATGCTCCTCCAGCTTAAAAGTGGTGAATAAAAAAAAAAATCCAAACAAAATAAAATTTTAAAAAAAAAGGGACGCACATTAAGAAAATCCAGCCAAGATCTCAACATAAAATAGTAACCGATCAAGCGGCAGTGCATAAATATGTTTTAAAAATGTGCGAAACATTTCAGCTGAGTTTTGAGATCAGCCATAAAAAAGACACACAAAAAAAATGGGAAGTTGCAGACGAGGCAACACCATCGAGCCACATCCATCCATCTAGCTAGCCCAGGGCTGTGATGTGTGTGCGAGTTGCTGTGCGTTATGTAGGCAACACTGCTGCGTTGGATGTTGATACAACTTCAAAAAGTTGTTCCTCCATATGTAGTCTTCTTGTTGTTGTTATTGCAAACATTGTTGTTGTTGTTGTTGTTGTTGTTGTTGTTGTTTTACTGGAACTTAAGGTCACATGGTCGAATACATTAAGTGTGAAATTTATGTGCGAGGAGACATGTTGTTCCTCAGCAACAGTAACAACAACAACTACAGCGACGCAATTTATTTAGTGTTGTTCGAAATTAAGAGGCGCGATTGAAAACTAACTGAACAACAACAACAACAAAAACTGTAGGAGTAAACATAAAATTATGGTAAAATATTGGTTACCATAATTTGTGGGGGGCTTAACAATTAAAGGACTCGGTGGACTTAAGAATTAAAAAATATTGTGCGGTGAATTCGATTTATTGAAAATACACTGAAGAAAACTACACATAATAAAATAATTACACATTAGTTTGCACAAATAAAGTATTGGAGATTATATTTGATATTGTAGATCAAAAATAAATTACGACACAGTCCGGGTGAGTATTGAACCTAGGTAACACAAATCATCAAATAAATTTAACAAGCACTTAACCAACTGAACCAGGAAATAAAAAATTGTGTAGGTCCAATAAACCAAAAACTACACAATATTTAGAAACTTTTACATGATCTCCATGAATCGAATTCAGGCATTTTGGTACAGTAACCAATAACATGAGTCACATGAATTATTCGTGATATCAATATACAAAAGAACAAAACGAGCACATGGATAAGTTTTGTGTTAAGAGTTCATAAAGAATTAGTGTGTACAAAATACAAAAACCAATAACAACTTTCATTCATAATTTTTAACAACTTTCATTCGTGTTCGTGAATGGATGACGCCCATTTTTTCTAAAATGCCTTATTTTTGATATAAAATTAATTATACCTACATACCTAATTTTATTTTTGTAGCTTCGACAGAAGCCTCTTTATATAGATTTCAATTTTGAGGTTGTATGGGAGGTGGGCGTGTTAGTGGATGTATGACGGATGTTATATTGTGAATAAATACCTAATTTTATTTAGTTAGCTTACGCAGAAGCATTTTTTATATAGTTTTCAATTTTGGGGTTGTATGGGAGGTAGGCGTGTTAGGGGGTGGATGACATTTTTCTAACACTCATCAGTTTTGACTTAGAACACACAAATACCGAATTTGAGAATTGTAGCTAAAATATTAGCTTCCTTATAGAGTTTTCATTATTGGGGTTGTATGGGACGTAGGCGTGGTTTTTATCCGATCTAGCCCATTCTCGAACTTGATCTTTGGTTCTTTAAAAAAAGCTAAAATATAAAGTTTCATTACGATAACTTCAAAATTACGGCTGTAATTATGTAGACAGACAGACGGACAGAGGGACAGACAGACGAACATGGCTTAATCAACTCAGGTGGTGATGCTGATCAAGAATATATATACTTTTCTATACCTACCACGCGTGGGGGTATAAAAATACCGGAAACACATGTAATTGTACAATGAAACCGTGAACAAGTTTATGCATTTGGTAAAGAAAAGGCATGCATCCTTTGTACATTAGGACGGGTCGGTCTGCACAAAAAAAAAAACTTATGAACTGTGTTAAGTCCGGTCATTGCAAAAATCTCTACGACACAATTTTGCCCTTATTCTTCCTGCTCGTAACTAAATTCTTGAAGACAGTTTTTTGCGTTCAAAACTGTGTGCGCTACAGATTTGTGAACATTTTTGTACTTTTACATAATTTGCTCTTTTATTATACCCTAAACCTGAAAGGTCAGGGTATATTAACTTTGTGCAAACGTTTGTAACGCATAGAACGAAGCGAGTCCGGTATAGAAAAGTATATATATTCTTGATCAGCGTCACCACGTGAGTCGAGCTATCCATGTCCGTCCGTCCGTCCGTCCGTCCGTCTGTCCGTCTGTGTGTTGTCCGTATACACAGGATAAGAAGAAGGAGTTGAGATAATTAAATGAAACTTGGTACACATAGTCACATGGACCCAAGGATCTGCACTATTGAATATTTTTGGAATCCGCCCACAGACACGCCTACCTCCCATACAACGCAAAAATTGAAAACTGCATAACTCAGCTCATAATTAACCTACAACAATAAAATTTGATATGTATGTGTTTTATAAAAACACAAAGATGTCTTCGAAAAATGGACGTCATCCGTTCACGGGCACGCCCACCTCCCATACAACCCAAAAATTGAAAACGCAATAAATAAGCCTCTGTTTAACCTACAGAGCTAAAATTTGACACATATGTTTTTTATGATAAGACAAAGATGGTTTTGAAAAATGGACATCATCCGCCCACGCACACGCCTACCTCCCATACAACGCGAAAATTGAAAACTGCATAACTCAGCTCATATTTAGCCTACAACAATAAAATTTGATATGTATCTGTTTTATACAAACACAAAGATGTCTTCGAAAAATGGACGTCATCCGTTCACGGACACGCCCACCTCCCATACAACCCAAAAATTGAAAACGCAATAAATAAGCCTCTGTTTAACCTACAGAGCTAAAATTTGACACATATGTTTTTTATGACAAGACAAAGATGGTTTTGAAAAATGGACGTCATCCGCATACGGACACGCCTACCTCCCATACAACCCAAAAAGTTTAAAACTCAATAAATAAGGTTATGTTTGTCATTGAGAAATTAAATTTGGTATGTGTGTATTTTATACCAAAACTAAGGTGCGTACAAAAATTGCGAGTAATCCGTCCATGAACACGCCCACCTCCCATAGCGAAAGCACAATAAAGGCATTAACTGTGAGCTACAGGAATAAAACTTGGTATGTGTAAATTTTTCATCACCATTTAAATGCAATTAAAATATAGGCTTCATCCGCCCACTACAATACAATAAAACGCCCATTTACAATAAAAATTTTTTATTTTTGAAAAGTGGGTTTAGGGTATTTCATAGTCGGCCTAGACCGACTTTAGACTTTCTTTACTTGTTTTTGATATAAAATTAATTATACCTACATACCTAATTTTATTTTTGTAGCTTCGACAGAAGCCTCTTTATATAGATTTCAATTTTGAGGTTGTATGGGAGGTGGGCGTGTTAGTGGATGTATGACGGATGTTATATTGTGAATAAATACCTAATTTTATTTAGTTAGCTTACGCAGAAGCATTTTTTATATAGTTTTCAATTTTGGGGTTGTATGGGAGGTAGGCGTGTTAGGGGGTGGATGACACCCATTTTTCTAACACTCATCAGTTTTGACTTAGAACACACAAACCGAATTTGAGAATTGTAGCTAAAATATTAGCTTCCTTATAGAGTTTTCATTATTGGGGTTGTATGGGACGTAGGCGTGGTTTTTATCCGATCTAGCCCATTCTCGAACTTGATCTTTGGTTCTTTAAAAAAAGCTAAAATATAAAGTTTCATTACGATAACTTCAAAATTACAAATTAGTAATTATGTAGACAGACAGACGGACAGAGGGACAGACAGACGAACATGGCTTAATCAACTCAGGTGGTGATGCTGATCAAGAATATATATACTTTTCTATACCTACCACGCGTGGGGGTATAAAAATACCGGAAACACATGTAATTGTACAATGAAACCGTGAACAAGTTTATGCATTTGGTAAAGAAAAGGCATGCATCCTTTGTACATTAGGACGGGTCGGTCTGCACAAAAAAAAAACTTATGAACTGTGTTAAGTCCGGTCATTGCAAAAACCTCTACGACACAATTTTACCCTTATTCTTCCTACTCGTAACTAAATTCTTGAAGACAGTTTTTTGCGTTCAAAACTGTGTGCGCTACAGATTTGTGAACATTTTTGTACTTTTACATAATTTGCTCTTTTATTTGGCTTGGGCTTGTGCTTGAATATCCTCAAACCATGTATAATTACTTAGAACTTATGTTTAAGTCCGCATGATCCGTGATCGCAAAATTCATATAGGTTCTTTATGAACGTAAGAATGATTCATAGTTTCAGTGAGCTAATTGCAAAGTAAAAAATAATTTATACTTACAATTTTATTATTTATTGTCGAACCATCTCTGGAAACACCATTTCCACAAGATCTCTTAATGATCTGTCATACGAAGTCATCAAATTTGGTTTAAAATGCAATGAATTCAAAAGTTCATAAATAAAAAACGTCAAAATTTCGGAATTTCTTCAGAGAAAACCATTATTTCATCATGGAAAACTTTTTCAGAATCGTGCCCGGATGACAAATCGTGTCATTTTTATATGACCTGAAAGATGCCCGTTAGACTTTTTCAAAGGATCCAGATAGAAGCTCAACAATTTCGGGTGGAAATTGAAAAACGAACATTTACCATAAAATCCACCCACCAACAATACGCCCACCTCATATATAACTCAGAGTAGATAAACCGATTATAAGGACTATACAAAAATGCATGGTTTTTGAACGAACAAAGAAATATTCAGCCCAATCATGAAACATTTTCTCCCGGGAGTTCTAAATGGGAGTTTTCGTTTTTATGATAAAGTTAAAATACTTTTTGGAAGTTTTAGTGCAGTTTTGTTCATCAACCGCCAATATTCATGAGGGTTAAAAGAAAAAAAAATGAGATATTTTTATCGGCTATCTTAAAACTGGAAACTTCTATTTACAACTCCCGGGAGAAAATGTTTCATGATTAGGCTGATTGCTATTTGTTGTTTACTTTTTAGCATACATTTTAATATTATAGTGAAGTTTGATTCTATTAGAATCGAAAAACCGTAATCAGTTTTTTTCTTATTTTCGTACCCATTCGATACATTTATTGCTTTTGCTCCAAAATCAGAATTTTTCTTCAGAGAAATTAAAACAGTCGATGAGAATCGATAACGGTGGGTTCTGGCTTATTATGTTTGCTCACAAATATGTGAACAAGGTCTGGAATCTTACTCGTTTCAATATAACGGTGGACCATGTCACACTACACATCGAACAATGCAGTTTCTTGCAACGAAAATTCCCTGGACGTGTGATTTAAAAAAATGGCGACATTGACTGGCCTCAGAGATCTCAAATTTGCCCTTGCGGACTTATTTTTCTGGGGTTATTCGAAATGCAAAGCAAACGCCAGCAAGCCTCAGTCCAATGAGTAGCTCAATTCAAAAATTCGTACCAAAATCATTGCTATACCTCCCCAGATACTCTGAAAAGTAATGGAAAATGCTACAAAAGAAACATTTTCCTTTAAGGCAATACATACGGCCATTTAATTGTTGTTGTATTCAATAACTAGTCCAAATAAATTGAAAAAACCAAGTATATATATTGAAAATAGCTTATATCTGGACATTTTTTTTTTATTTTATTCAATATTCACATACCGACTGCAAAGATGACGCACCCTGTACTTCGGGTCATTGAGATGTTGAATTGAGAAGCCACAAAAAATGTGTTTAGAAGAGAAAACATATTCTATAATATCCTTCTATTAAAATCAAATTCGCCAAATCCGTTCTATTTAGACGATATCTACTGCATGTTCAAAACATCCCTCAAACCACCCTTTACGGGGCTACATCTGCTTTTTGATAGTCATTCTCACAAACCTACATATTTTCAAAATAATGGACCATTGGAATCTCTTTTAAAATATTGGCCATAGTAACATAGAATTTCTGCAAAGATCCCCAGAAAGTTTCAGAGATCCAACCTGTTATATACAAGATAATCTCATTGCACCTTTTTGTCATAAAATCATAGGTTCTTGTCCAAGGAGTCCACAGAAGGCATAAAAGTTACCATGACTCCCTTGGTAGCTACATTTTCCTCTACTCGGGCTTACTTTGATTCTTACGCTTTATATATTAATAAAGATGGCTTTGTAGATCACATGAGCATTAAAAGTTTCTATGGCATTCTCGTTCACAAGCGCGTACGTTTTAGAAGTTATACAAAACTAGTATTAAAGCCCGTCCTATGACGGGTGGGAATTAAATATATATATTTATATATTATAAATATATACAAATAAATTTTCTGTGCATACTTTAAGGCTGCAATTTTTTAACTGCAACACGATATCTGCAAAATGTGTTTTTAGGATATGATTTCGATGTAACTTTTTAGTCGTTTCCCACAAAAGCACTCGAGCTAACGATTTACTCAAGCTTAGTCTGATATATTTCATATGAAAACGTTAATCAAAAAATATTTGATTCCTCTATTGAACACCTTTACTCTGTCTTCACAAAAATATATGCGTAATTTTCAAGTTTTTTGTTCTATTTTTAATTATAGATATTTTTTGTTATGACAAGTTGAAAATATTTATGTAAGCTTTTTAAGTTTATTTATTGCAAAATTTTATACTTAAGTATACCAATTAAAAAATTCATAAAATATATGTTTATATATATATAAAAAGAAATTTATTTACATAGTTTTGTAATGTTAAACTGTAGCAACTGTAGAAAATTATAGTGGAAAATATTGTGCAAATATTTAGTGCATGCTTACAAGTAACTGCTTTTGCTTGAATTTTCTAACTATAACAATTTAATAACTTATTTAAGACAATTAATTCATACAATTTATTATTATTATAGCTAGCACAGACGTTGGCGCGTCATTAGAAACGATCATTCGCGTAGTCGTTTGATCAAAGCAAAATATATTTTTTTTTTTTTTTCGAAGCACAAACAGCACCTTTTTTCTTTATCAAGGCTTTCTATCTGTAGCTATCTATAACATCCAACCATCTATGCGTCCGAACTATTGCAATTTATGTGAAAATGCTTTTCGTACTGACGTTGTGTAGGTTTTTTTTTTACTGACAACTCAGTCAGTCACATGTTGCACTTTCACTCAACAGAGCAGTGAGTTAATGTAATGAACAGCGACACGATCACCAGCAACCGACAGACAAATAATCAAATTTCGCCGCCATTGTTTGATGCAACAGTTAAAATATCCACACTTACTTTATGACAGTCCTCCGCGATGTAATGCAACATGTAGCCTACACAAAAAATAGCAAAAAATAAAAAAATGTTGCTTCATAAAAACAAAACAAAAAAAAAAAACATAATAATAGTAAAACATAAAATTATTAAATAAAACTATTTTGGTATTTACAATTTTGTAAAATATTTTAAAAATTGAGCAACTTAACTACTCAACAATATTATAATTTCTATCCAAAATTAAAAACTTATATCAAGAGAATCTGTTAAAAGACAAAAAATAAATTGTAACACAACTTGTAAAATTTTAACCATACATGGTTGAACCTTTTCAGAGAAGGTAAAAATAAATATCCTTAAAAGTTGTCGTATTCTAAAGGGATTGAAATCCATGGAATCCATAAAAGTCCCAATGACCCTATAGCCAGCTATGAGGCATGTCGCCTCAAGAAGTTCTAATGACACAAATTGCAGCTGGTCGCATCTGTTGATCAACTATTTCATCCTACAGTAGTCAACAACATTTAGGGTGCTCACAGTTCTGTATTATCTGCTCTGTTAACTTTGCCGTCTATTAACTTTAGAACATTTTATCACGTGTTAACTTTGATTGTTTTTGTTTTACGTACAAACTTGAGATACCACTTGTTGCTAAAGTTATCTCACTTCTGCTCATGTCTTTCTTTTGTGTTAATGTGGTATCACTAATCAGCTGATTTAATTTTGTTGCAAAAAATGGAAGAAGAATGCATCGTCGAAGAAGTAAATACATTTTTCCATAATTCTTCGTTTCCGTTCATTCGAGGCATGTTATTGATCAAATTTCAAATTTTTGAAAACTATTTTTGCAATTTAGCTCCAAAACACAAAAAGAGGTGCTCACAGTTCGATTGAAATATCTTTCTAAAGTTGCCAGGTGTTAACTTTAGAAGCAAACTGTGAATTCCCTAATTGTTTCAATGACTTTTCAAATCTATGCTTATTAGCTGAGATACGTGAAAATCACGAAAGTGTGAAACCGTGTACACGTGTTAACATGAACAATGAACACGTACTTTTGCTAATACACGTGTTTTTGTGTTTAGCACTCACGTGTAGTTCGAGTTCGTGTTTTCAAAAATTAACTTCACGGAGTTCGAACTTCTGTGTTCACGAAGATTTTCAAACAAGTGAATGAGTTGAAGTTCTAAATATAAGTAAGTTTCCCATAACTTTATCTAAAAAGTATGCAATAGACATTTCTTGAGGTGATGTCCTTTTTACCATGAGCAATAAAAAACTAACAATTTTTCTTCTTCGACAAAATTTATTCAAAGTGACTTATTAATAATTTTTCTCCATAGAAGTAAGCGGTAGACAAAATTTATCCAAAGTGACTTATAATAAAATCTGAAAATTAAAAGAAAATTTTCATATTCAAAACATTTTAACCCTCTATAACTACTCCTAAAGGTGCTTTTTTTGATATAACTTTGAAATAGGTTAAAAAAAAGCCTTTACAAAATGTCACTAAAGGATTAAAATATTATAAAAAAATTTTGATCATAAATGTTATTTCAAATTAATTTTTGTAACTTTAACTTTAAAACTTTAACTCGGACCCATATCTTCGAATATATTTTGGAAAATTATATATGCACTGCAAAAAAATAGAGTAACTTCGGGTAATGTGATATATGTAGGTATTTTTAAATTTATAATTCCTAGTAACTTTCATGACTTAGCTTATACCGTATTACATGGGATATTTTTTGATGCATTTTGCAGTGTTTTACAATTTTGGAGCTCCGGTGCGTAACCTAATTTGAGCTTTTTCGACACAATGAAAAAAATTCATGTAACTCCCCGTAATGAAATTGGCGGGTAAAGTGATATACCACGTTCGGATAATGTGATATACCATGTATACCAATATCACATTACCCGAATAGTGTTCAAAAGCAGTATCTATTGTTTTTAAACCAAAATTAAAAACAACCATGTTATTGAAAAGAAAAAAATGTTGTTTTAGTGTTACTAATGTTGTTGATAGAAATGTATTATTTCAGTGAAATTTACATAAAAGAAAACAAAAAATACAAACAAAAACAACTGAATTCAAATACGCATGTAAAACTAAACAAAAAAATAGCGCAAAGTATAAAATGAATGGAATGAATAGATATGGTATGAATATATGGTATATCACATTACCCAACTTAGACTATATCACAATAGCTGAATTCGGGTTTCCAAATAATAAAGCTATTTATGTAAAAATACGCTGTAGAAAATCAAAATCTCACCACATTTGTGGCTTACTTAATTCAAACTCTAACAAATTTTTCTATTTCAAGTTATAATTCTGCTCTATTTATTGTAATTCACTCACAAAGCATACTCAGAATAAAAAAAATATCGACTACACCGATAAAACAATTTCACAACAATTAGAGCGAATGCAGCGAATGAGAACGCGCATCAAACTGCAGCACGTGTCTTTTTCTGCTGCCTTTATGTTCACTTGTTTATTTTAGTCGAAAATTGTGTTTTTAACAAAATATGTAGGTATATCACATTACCCAACCATATCACAATACCCAAAGTTACTCTATGTCTTAAAATTGACGACAATTGTTATTAAGCTGACGAATTTTGTCTTTAAAAAATAGCTTGCAACAAATTTCGTCAAAGTAAGAGCAAATGTGTTTAAATTTTTGAAAAATATTTGAAAAACAAGGCAAATTAACAACATATCTCTTTGAACACATTTTGCTAAATTTGAAGCTCATATTTTTTTCAATGTATATATATTTATTTAAATTTCTCCATTTTTATGTATTCAAAACTTTTTAGCTGATCGTGTTTTCCGTACGATCTGCAGAACATTTGTTTTATTTTTGTTAAAATTTTCCAAATATCTGCACCCTATAAACAGTCTTCAGAAAAACTAGCTTATTTCCCTAAATTTTACTCCACTCCGCTTTCGCTTTATTACCTAAGCGTAGCCAGTCACTTTTTTTCATTTTATTAGAAAACTGGCTGGCGGCTGGATGCCGAAAAACGCTTCCAATTAAGTATGTTGCATGTTGCTATGGAGCTACACTCGCCTCATGATCGTGCTAATGATCAGTCATCATATTTCAACACTTTGGCGTCTTAAAATGCATTTTAAATTAATTTTGGTGCGCTCGATTTCACGTTATAGTAACGGCTATAACTGAGGCATGCCTGACTGCAACGTTCGATTATCACGATTATCATGGTTATTGATCGATCGATCATCGATCAAGAGATCGGCGTTTTTTTTCCTTTAGTTCATACACATAAACCTACATTTATTATAGAGATATTAACTAAGCCAGACTGCTACACATATATGTGGCTGAGTGTTTGTATGGATGAGTGTGTGTTTGTCTGCATGTGTACAATCAATTTTCCGCTCTGCTGTTGTGAAAAGCTACTGTTGAATTTCAGAGTTTTCATGACTTGCAGCTAACTTCAAGTGCAACATTTTTACCACTCTTTAATCTTTGTTACGCCTTTTTAGCTTTTACTTTTTTGTTTTTCTTGTTTTTAAGCTTAACCTTTCTGCTGTTCTTTTAATTTTTTATTTTTTTTTTTCTATTTTATATGCTCATTCATGCTGTTAGTTTATTAATTTACACAGTTATCGTTGTTGTATATATTGTTCTTGTTGTTTTTCATGTTCAATATTTAGATACCCTAATCAGCACATGTTGTTGTTTCTTTATTTTTTTTTTCTTCTTCTCACAGTTCTTAATTAATTATTTTCTTTTTAATTCTTGTTAAATAATTAATTTGTTTGTTTATTCAATTCATCAATTATGTTAACTTAATTTCCGTTTTGTTAACTCATCTTTATTCTTATTTTTTTTTTCTCTCTCCCTCTTTTGCTCTTTTATGCTGCGTTCGTGCTTTGGCATATATTTTCTTGTATTTTACCACGGACACCACTAACCAGCCTATGACAGCGATGACATTGAAGAATTATCGGAACCATCGGATGATGAGATTAAGGAAGGCCAGTGGCTGGGTGTGACGGTGCGTTCTCAGGGTTTGGGTGGCAAGGTAAGTGTTTCTAAAAACATATGTTTATTTAATTACGATTTTTTTAAGGATTATAAATACACATGTTCGTAAAATGCCTGCAGCGTTGTATGTTGGGAAGCCATGCAAGAGATAGTTTAAGACAATAATTATTTATTGATTTTCAATATTGTTTTAAGCTGACCTATACTTTCAAAATCCGAGAAAAATTAATTTGTTTTTTTTTCTAGAAAAATGTTCGATAACATCATAAAAATACTCTCCAAAAAGAAGAGATTTGTAAAATTCGACCTTGAAAAAAGTTATACAAAAATTTCAAACGGATTACGCGTCTGAAAAAATGTTGTAAAATGAACTTTAAACGCGTTTTTTAAAACTTTGTTTTTGGAACTTATCCATAAAAAATCTCGAGATCTACTCGATGGATTTTAAAAAACCAAACTAGAACATGCACTTTGAGCATTTTTTTCCACAGGCGCTAATTTGACAAAAAGAAATGGAGAAAAAAACCAAAATTTTCGAAAATGTTGAAAACAAATATTAAAATAATCAAAAAAGTTATCATTTTTTAGTTTCGGTTGGTACCCAGGCCTCTAATGAAATGATCCCATTTTGAAATTTTGCTTTATTATTTTTAGTCAGGGACCGTACCAAACATAACAGTTACAAACATAACAGTTACTTTTGACTATTATTTTATCGGTCAAAAATAACAGTTATTTTCTGCCTTTTATTTTTTCGGTCAAAAATATCAGGCAATTTGTGTTTTTTCAAATGCCATTTTACCGACTTAAAAACTATCGATACCATTATATTGGTCTGATCGGTGATCACGTTTTCTATATGGTATTATTGGTTTTTTAATCGAACAAGCGGCCTTTAAAAAAACACAGATTGCCAGATATTTTTGACCGAAAAAATAAAAGTCACAAAATAACTCTTATTTTTGACCGATAAAATGAAAGTCAAAGGTAACCGTTAATTTTGTCTGAAAAAATAAAAGGCAAAAAATAACAGATAATTTTTAACTTTTATAGAATCAGTCGAAAATTTAAAAGGCTCTAAATATTCGTAAAGCTGAGGCCATTTGTATCCTAATGGTATATTTGAAAATGTCCTTCGACTATTTTTTCATTGTGTCTTTTTCATTCGAAAATTGTAAAATAACAGTTAATTTCGGTCCCTGTTTTTAGTTTTTCCGGAAAATCATGGATGACCTAAATTTGTCTTTTAGAAGACGCGCTCTTGTGACGCCAAGTGGAACTAAATTCAGCTAAAAGTGGCCAAACTGTATATTTTCTTAATAGTTGATACTTTCTTAAAAATATACAGAAAAGCTTTTTTAAATGAATATAATACTTTTTTTCACAATATTAAATTTAATAATCTTAATTTTAACGATTAAGAAATAAAAGATCACCTTAAAAGAATTACGAACTATAATTACAATTTTGGATACACAATTTTTGAGCATACCTTTAGAGTAAATAGCGTGGTTTCCATTCGATTTGGCTTATTTCTGAACTTGATCTCTGTTTTTAAGATAAAAGCTAAAATATTAAAGGAGGAGGGTCAATAAGGCCCATTTTAAGCCCTCGTCAAATTTGGAAAAAATAAACGGTACCAATCATATTTTTCTACAAGTGTCATTTCAATGTCAAATTATGAAAAATATTTGATTTAAAAGATGCCTTTTAAGAATATGTAGGCTTTTATGGGACTTCGATTTAATATACATGTAAAATATTCCTTGTTGATTCCGAATCCGAGCTTAATATATTTATAATAAAATAATTTCAGGATTATTCCAAGATCAAAAACAGAGGTACGATGTCCAACTTTTTGATATAAAGTTTTTTGGGTCGCTTATTCCGAATCCGTGGTCAGTTTGATTATATTGCGATATCATCAAAATTTAAAAATGGTTTATATCTTGATGTTGGACATCGCATCTCTGGTAATACTTATTTTGAGCTTGAAATTATCTTGGAACGACCTTGAAATGACCTAAACACACAAAAATTTATCTTTTCTTCGAAAAGATAAAGAAAATAAATTTTCTTTATTAGACCGGATGAAAATTTAGGTTCCACCGTAAAAGCGATATATACAGATAGAAAGAAGAACTTAATATCTTTCCAACAATAACCATTCCACTTTAATCTAACGCAAAATGTGTCTTTTATAGCGGTTTTAAAAGAATGTGTTTTTCAAAATAGCAAAAAAATCAAATTTTTGGTGGTCTATAAGAGTTATAAAGAAACATCATTTTAAAAACTTTTTCAAGTCAAAATGTTGTTATGAGTTAAAAATTTAACATTTTAGCAGATATGGATATGCGTTCTATGAAAAATAAAAAAACAAGCAAAAACATGTTTTTACCGGAAAAGTCCTAAAGTAGAATCAAAATTGATTCGGTGGATTTTCTCCGTTTTGAAAAAATATGCAAAAATCATTTTAATGAGTTCCTCTAATTTTGGAGACCCCGAACGGCTGACATTTTCTTTCTCCATACAATAACGATCCGGTCTTACCCTACAGTCAAAGACTTCGTTGACGAAAAAGTGTAGATGATTTCTTAAAGAAAAGAACAACTGAACAACTGAAAAAAAAATTTCTTGAATTGAAAACTTCTTCAACATTTCTAATACCGTTCGTGCACAAATTTGGAAATTTTCAACGAAATATATGGCCAAATCAGCCGAATATTTCGTCAAAGAGGAATTATTTTAGTCTTGCACTACTGAAAAACATTAGAAAGAAAATTAAACAATTTTTATAAAAAATACTAAAAATTTTAAATCATAAAATTCAATTAAGCAATATTATTTTTTTTTAGAATGTAAAGAGCTTTTTCCACATATATATATAAAAATTGGTGAAGACATAAAACTACAATTTTTCTAAAATTTTTACTTCTGACCAAAACTCAAATCCAAAGTACTAAAAGCTCGTTCAATCAATTTTTTTTTGGATGACGTAAAGTAGTTAAATGCTCAATGGCGTAGCTAGATGATCAGGGGCTCGTGTTCAAATTGAAAAAGGGCCCCTACCAGAAAAATTAAAAAAAAAACATCCTTAACACAAAAGAAGTACAGAAACATTGTATTTATTTTATTTTACTATATTTGTTGTCTTGCTTTATCATTAGCAAAAGTTTCTATTAATTTGCTAAAATCTAATTCAGACGCTTGTTTGTTCTCTATTGAAATCAATGCTAAATTCGATAACCTAGATTGGCTTGTCTTATTTTTTAAATAATTTTTAATAATTTTCAATTAACTACATGACCGGTCTGCACTTGCGCAGATCACTGGGATTGTGAAGAACAACAGCATAGCTGTGTGAACTTCTGTAATGTCACATTTAATAGCTACAAAATTTGTAATGATTTTTTGACACAATTGATTAACGGTGTCCAATTCATCAGCTTGTAAATACTGATGAATTGTTAAGTAAAATTTTGGGCTACGATTTCACGCTATTTTCTTTGAAAGTTATCGCATTTTATATTATATCAGATTCGTTACTATTTGCTATTTGTAGTGTCAGCGAAGGGCCCCTATCGCCCAAGGCCCCGGTGCTCTGCACCGTCTTGCACCTATGGAGTAACGCCACTGGAAATGCTACAAGCGTATTTAATATTTCTTTTCTTTTTTCCCTCTTTGTGTTAATTTCAAGAGTTTTAATTTCATAGATTTCACAAATAAAGTCGAATCATAAGTGAAGTCATAAATTATTTTTTTATAAAAAAAACACAGATTTTTGAGAAAACCAAAATTGTTTTGAATAAATAAAAACTTTCTTAGCCTTAAGACTCAGCTATCTAAAAAGTATGATAAAAAGTTGGGCGGAAACCTTCTTGTAAACACACAACAAGAATTCAGAATATGACATAGCTTAAAAAGTATGCCCCAGAACGTCAATTTTATAAAATTCAATAACATTTTTTTTATAAAAACTTATCAGTACGAATTAATTTCTATGGTTTTTAAAAATGTCAAAAAATAGTATCTCAAAATAATTTGAACCTTTCATTTCAACCAAATGAAAATTTAAATTTATGAAAACAATGCTTGTAGTAAATGTCATAAAGGCGGAGAAAAAGTTCCAATTGGGCGTGGTAAAACAAAAGAGCCAAGGAAAATTGAGGAGTTTACATTCAAAACCATATAAGTCACACATATCGAATTGTTGGGAAATCGAAAAAAACGTCTTAATTTTGTCAAACATTTTTTATAAACAAACCAATTATGCAAAATTATGCTCCACAAGAATAGTTATATTATGCGATAAAATAAAATAGTCTCATAGTGCAAAAAAAAAAATTTGTATTTTCAATTTCAAATTTGGACTTGTCTGGTTTTGAAAGTTAAAAATGAATAAAAATTTAGATTCCACCGTTCGGGGTCTAAAAAGTATGCGGAACTCATTAACATGAGTTCTGCATACTTTTTTTTCAAACCGGAGGAAAACTGCCGAAGCAATTTTGATTCTCTTAAAGGTCCTTTTAAGTAAAAAAAAACTTTTTATTTTTTACAGAATGCATACCCAAATCCACTAAAATGTTAAATTTATTGCTTATACCAAGGTTTTGACACAAAAACATTTTTAAAATTTGAATGAAAACTACACAAATGAAAACTTGCTTGGACTTATCTGGTTTTGATTGAAAATTTACAGTGGACAAGTCTGCTTTTGATTGAAAAGGAGATTTTTGAATGCATTTTTCTCTAGGATTTTTAAAATTTTTATCAAATAGGATTTTGTGGATCGATATATTGTAACATTAGCTTTACCATGGCATTTCTTACTAAAATTTTTTTTACCTGTGACTTATCTGGATTTGAATGTAAACTCCTCAATTATGTTATGTTAGTATAAAGCTTTGTATTGATTTTTTTTTAGAAAAGTTCTCAACATTATTATTAGACCAAAACATATTTGAACTGTTAGCTTTCGGTATTCTTACAAATTAATTTATCTTAAATTTTCTCTTCTTTAACAGGTCCTAGTGTGCGCACATCGTTACATAACAAAAATCCGTGAAAATCGTTATGGTCAAGGTTTATGTTATGTGCTGACCAATGAATTGGCTTACGATGAAGTCTACGAGCCATGTAAAGGACGCACAGTGCAAAGGTTTGTTTCATAGAAAAAAAAAAAACTAAACTTTTCATCACACACATTATTTAAGAATCACTTTATTTGTGAGCTCTATACTTTCAATACTGTTTTTACTGATTTAAAAAGGTATCAGTTTTATTGATATATGACACTTTCTTCAACGATACTTTTTCTTCTCCTACTTTGCATGCATACGAAGTTTATTGAACTGTGTATAGTTTGGGTTGAAAAATTAATTTTGTGTGAAAAGGTTTATGATTTTGTGACATGCGATATTCTTGAAATTGTAAAGCAAATATAAAGTGTTGATATGGCATATTTATATATTGAAAAAAAAGCAAGCTTGGTTAATATTGAATGAAGGTATAGAATAACTATGCTTATTTTTTTTTTTTTTTAAGTAAACAAAAACGCTTAAGTCATGATTTGCATATTTAGATTCTCTATATTTTTTT
The DNA here is from genome assembly GCA_958299015.1 of Tetanocera ferruginea. Taxonomy (NCBI): domain Eukaryota; kingdom Metazoa; phylum Arthropoda; class Insecta; order Diptera; family Sciomyzidae; genus Tetanocera; species Tetanocera ferruginea. The sequence continues at coordinate 26,862,178 of OY282643.1, read as the reverse complement.
TTTTTTTGTCACTTTGTCACTTGTTTCCTCTGACTTTGTCACCGAAATCGAAATTTCATATATTTCTGCTTGAATACAAGACCACACTCAACCAACCCATACACTTGACATTCCGTTGACCTCCAACACAGAAGTTGCCTTACAAGCTATCTAATAAATTTTACAGCAAATTAATAACGTCTTTAAAGGTGTTTTTCCCGCAAAATCAAAGAAATAATTCATTCTCACAATTGGCCAAGAGACGCTGCCAAAGCGAAAAGCCCCATTAAAAATGCGCGTGTTGTCAACTTAAAAAAATTTATTGCTGTTTTTTCAAAAGGTGTGGCAAGCTCCGACGCATTGATGTCAGCGTGTTTGACGCGAACCAAAAAAAAAAAAAAAAAAAAAAAAATATAAACAAATTAAGTCATGGAAATGGTTCCACCTCTAAGACTCATCCCTTTGCTAACGTGAGAAATTAACATTTCACACTGTTTTCTTTGTTGTTGCTGTTTTTGTTGTTGATTTTCATTGTTGTTGCTTTTGTTGTAGTTGCTGTTGATTTTTTTTTTTTTTTGTTATTGTTGTTGTTGCTTTTGACGTTGTCCTTCAAAGCATTTCAGCTCTGAGGATAACACTTGAGTTCACGATGAGCTCAATATGTTGAAGGACACGTCTTGTGTGCCTTGGTTGAGGCAGTCATATTAAAAAAAAAACAACACGTTCGTTCATTCGCTCATCTGGGGTGGTTTTAGTGTTGGTTGGTGGTGTCATCATGCTGCTGTTTGTTTGCTGGTGTTCATAAATGTTTTAATTGCTTCCGTTTTTTTTTTGGTTCCACATGCACGCTTACCAAGTTCATAATTTGAAGAGTTACGTGGAATTATATTTGAGTTTAATCATAAAAATAAGTGTACCTAAGTTTAATAGCGTTAGAAGTTGTACAGAGGAGTGGCTGGTTAAGTGCTGTTAGAAATAAAACTGCATTAAAATTTAAAATGCTACAACATCATTATTCTTGAAATCAAACTCAAAATTAGCAAAGATATAATTTTTTTTCAAGCAAACTCCTGCTGTAGAAAATAATTAGATAAACACTTTTTTCATGATAAAATTTCGTCTTAAATGGTAGAACATCAATAGAACTAATTTATCCCAAAACTGATTTTATATAAACTTCTTCCAGAACAAAACCAACATCAAAAGGCAAAAATTGAAAATTCTGTTGCCAAAAATAATTTTTCACATTTCACTACATCAAAAATCTGATGATGCAGTTTTGTTAAGCATACTTTGATTTAGAAAAATTAAAATTCCAAAAATCAAGTTGAAAAGTGAACGTGACCATATTGAATGGCGTTCATCATGTTTTCTGCTAAGATTCTGAAAAAAATGCATTGAACATTTTTTAACGTTTATAACAAAAATACAATGTTTGTCCGAAATATGATGGAAACTTTCAAAAAACCATCTTCTCAACAAAAAAAAAAAAAATCAATGTGTGGTAGCTACGCTACGCATGGTATAGGTCAACGATCGATGTAAAATTGATTTCATTAGACGAGATAATTTTGACAAAACCTGCCGAGGTTTTAAACCTTATAGTTCGCTTTTAGAGCCCGAACAGAACCAAAGCGGCTAACGGCTGGCGGATTCGCCGTTCAGCAGAATACATGATGAACGTATGCAGTCGGCAAAAACGAATTCGCTGGGCGAATCCGCGACGGAAAAACGCCAGAATAGAATTTGTTCTATTTTTTCTTTGGTGGCTAGCGGTTCCCTCTATGAGTAACATTGATGTTGCCATACTTTTGTTAAGAATTGGCTGTGTTTAATATAATGTTCTTAGTTTTAAGTATATTCTAACGTTTTTCTTTTTGTATATGTGTTATATTTATGTGTATTCGCAACAATATACGATATAATTTTCTTCATAATGGATTTTGATGAAAACTTAATTGAATAAGTCAAAATTTTTTCATTATATGTTAATCATGTTGTCCGTCTGTTGCACCCTTATCTGTCAATTGTACCACTCCCGTGACAAAAACCAACTCTGTTCCGACAACCACCAGCCACTCTCGTTGTAAACGTGTTTTCAGCTCAATTCGCCGAGAGAGGACCGCCAGCCGTCAGCCGCTTTGGTTCTGTTCGGGCTCATAGTCGGCTAAAGCAGTTTCACTTAAAAAAATTACGGACTCAAACTTAATTGATAAGTTTTTAGGGTCATTTACTTCTTATGGTATGTTAGCTTAGACTCAAACCATTGTTCAATTTGTTTTTCTCTCTCGTTCATTTTGATCTGATAAGTAAGCAGAGCTTTTGCAATTGAACTTATATAACGAAAAGCAGTAAACGTAATGTTTCCAAAAAGCTAAGCCTTCCCCACACCTACTGATAACTTATGAATTCGCTTCGTTTCATTTAAGTGCTACATCGGTTTTATTCTACGTTTAATTCGCCGTATGTTGCATACTGGACTAAAGTAGCTTCACTTTTATTTTAAAAATGTATTTTGAAGTAATCATTAATCATAATTGTCTTCAAAGACCATGTCCTTTAGTAGAAAAATTGTAATTAACAGCTCTGAATTTCTCTATTCCTGCGGTAGGAAACCACTCTAGAGGTCAAAACGCCGAGGCTACTTTGGGAATTTAAAAAAAAAAACTAACTAGACAATACATCACAATTCAGTAAAAAGTGTCTTAATTGCACAAGTTGTATTAGGTTGGTGACCGTGGCATGCAGGTTAAGTGTGTGGCTTAGTATGCTCGGAGCCCGGGTTCGATCCCCAGCCGTGGCGAAAAGTTTTTTCAACAAAAAATTTTTCTAATCAGTCACCACCTCTCTGCAGACAATGGCAAACCTCATAGAGTAAATAATAATGCCATGTAAAGCTTCTTGATAACATGAACTTTAGGCGTTCGGAATCGGCATAAAACATGTAGGTCCAGTTCTCGGTCAATTGTATGCAAGCATTTAATAACACACACCACACAATTGATCATAAGAGCTCGGTCAAAGTCCTTTCAAGGGCTGAAATGGCCAATTTGTTTTTTGTTTTTTTGTATTAAGTACTGTTTTAAAATATTATCAGAGCCCTTCTTTTCAAAATGGCGGCTTCCCAGCATTTTTACAACAGTGCTTTTTTTAAAATATGCTGACAAATAAGTAAAATCGAAAAAATTTATACTCGGAATTTTTAAAATTTTTGCAATATTTTTTTTTTCTCAAAAATATCCAAATTTTTAAAATCTTTTAATTTTAAAATGTTTTAATTTTGAAATCTTTTAATTTTAATTAAATTTTAAGGTTTTAAATCTTTAAAATCTTTTATATATGAGAAAATATATAGTATTGGTCAAAACTAAGGCACCCCTAAAGTAAATATTATTCAAATATTTATTTTTTTATGAAAACAACGTTAATAATGTATATTAAATATAAGTTATATTTATTTATACCTTTATTATTATAAACAAAAATATAATAAATTCAGAGTCTTTTAAATAAAAATGTTATAACAAAAAAATAATATTTTCATCGGAAAAATTAAGCGGACAAAACTTAAGCACCTGCTCCTTATGATAAATTAAAACTTTAAAATTTAGTTATTTCTAAATAACTAACGCCTTATTATCTATAGCACAAGCACATCTTTAAGGCATAGAGGAAATTAAATTATTATTGATATCCTGCGATGTCCCATTCCAGACTCTTTTAATAGCTTGGAACAAATCATTTTTGGTTTTGCAGTTATCTCTATTAATTTTCATATTGACGATCTCCAACAAGTTTTCAATAGGATTTAAATCAGGTGATTGGGCAAGCCAATCAAGAACTTCAATGCTATTGTTACGAAGCCAGGCCTTGCAAACCTTAGAAGTGTGTTTCGGATCGTTGTCCTGTTGAAATCTCCATTTAATTGTCATCTTCTCCTCAGCATATGGCAGCATCACAACTTTTAGAATGTCAACGTACATAAAACGATCCATAATTCCTTCAATCAAATGAATTGGCCCAATTCCTTGACCAGAGAAGCAACCCCAGACCATTACACTGCCCCCTCCGTGCTTAACGGTGGCTATGCAATAATTATGGCGTTTTCGTCTCTACCAAAAAATGTTGCCTTTTCACTGCCCTAGCATTTTTTCGTGTTCGATTCTAAAATAAGCGCAAACGGGTGAGTAAATTCTGTGTTCGTTTCTTAAAATGTAATACTCACAGAGGGCAAAAAATGAGCATTTTCTGCCCTGCGAAACTTTCTCAGGGTAGATGATTGCCCTGCATATCAGCTGTTCTTAAAACGGCAATATTATGAAATGCATGCGTTAGGCAAAGATGGTTAGATTCGTTTATTATGTGTTGACATTTCCTGAGTAGGAAGAACATGCACTTTTACAGGGTTGCGGGCAACATTGAAAACATTTTGCACAGCGACAAAGCAACATTTTTTGGGAGAAACGAAAATGCCATTAGTTTCTTTTGCAAAGAGGCAATTTAATCTTTCCCTTTTTGGTCTGCGTATACGTCGTATTCCATCCGAATCTTTAAGGTTATACTTCGATTCGCCAAAAAACAACACAGTCTTCCATTTTTCGACACTCCAGTTAAGGTGGGCTTTGGCGAATTCGAGATTGGCTTTCCTATTCTTAGACGATGTGAATGTTATTTTTTGCTGGTCGTTGACTGAATAATCCGGCTTCAACTGCTCTTCTTCGGATCGTTCTTTTGCTAATATCTACACTTAAGCAATTTTTCACTTGTCCAGCAGAGATTATAGCGTAGTTCTGAATTGTCCTCTTAATCAAGGAGTCATCCTGCCGCGAAGTTTTACGCGATCTTCCTCCAATATGTACAGGAGATATGCGACCAGTGCACAAAAACTTTGACAGCAGTCTAGAAATAACTGATCTATTAATTAAATATTTTTCACTCAGTTTATGTCGAGATAAACCACTTCTCCAATAGTTAATAATTGTAAGTTTAAATTCACTTGAATCTGCCAAATGTCTGCCAAATAAGTGTTAAATATTTCACACAAATCAATTGAATATATCTGGCATAAATCTAGTACTTTGCACTTAAATAATTCCAGTGTGATCATGACTGACAATTGTGCCGAAAACATAACTTTCCTTTGGTTCTCGCTTTCAATCTACATCTATTTCAATCTACAAAGCCCATCCCTACATAACCCAACAAATAGCAAAAACAAAATTTCTTGTTACAACTAAACCCATTTAATTAAAATAATATAATCCGTAGAATCCGTTAAATAAAACCTGTCATGAACATATAATTACATTCCCTTTCGAATCTCTTTTCACTTTTAAAAATGGTCCCAAAATTCACAAAATAAGACTTAAGTTTTCAGGGCGTTTTGATTATGATATCATCTCATCCCAAACAAAACACATTGTTGTAATACTCATCGCGCCTCCGATAAACATCGTCTCTTTCTTTATAAAACTAACAACTTTTTTAAAGAAATTTTTTTCTAGCCACTCTCTCTAGTGTTCCGCCTCTAAAATTACTTCATTTTAACAAGTTTTTCCTATCTTCCAAGATCTTTTTTACGCCTTCTGCGTAAAGGTGCCCCTTTTCTTCTAACAATTCGATGAATTTAACTTTACTACCTTTTCCACAAATATGCAAATGAAGTAATTAAATTTAATTTTTTATTCTACACCGAACTCGTACAAGGTAAAAAATATTAGAGCACCTAGTTTGATGTAGCTCAAACTTACTGACGCACTTCAACTAGTACAACATTTTCTAGGTTTGGCCGTTTTGTCTGTTAGCACTACGATGACTTTTGTTTTTGCCTTTGTTGTTGTTGGTGCAAGTTGTAACTTACAACAACAACGACAGCGGCAACAACATTGTGGAGGCAGCACAATTTTTCATTACCCAAAATGACATTTCATGTAAAGTCATTTATGTGCGTTCAAGTTAATTAATGTGTTTCTTTCTTTCTTTCTACTTTTTTTATATTTTAACTGCACAGAGCACATGAAGACTATGGCTTCTGTCAGGTGGGCACATCTGGTGCTTTGCTGGATGACAACACGATGGTCTTGGGTACACCCGGACCATTTACCTGGCGCGGCACAGTGTTTGTAACTGAAATCGGTGGCGAATATTTGGAACGCGATAAAAATATGTACTATGGAGATCATTCGGATAACTCTTCACCGGTAGACAAATACAGCTATTTGGGTTAGTTAATGGAGAAAGATAAACTATTAAGCGAAGGGGTAAATCCTAATATTTTTCTTTGCATTAATGTAGGTATGGCTGTTACAGGCGGTCGCTACTTTGGTGAACGCATGTCTTATGCCGCTGGTGCACCACGTTCAAATGGTCACGGTCAGGTTGTCATCTTTAACAAGGCCAGCAATAGCCCCATTCCAGTCAAGCTGATACTAGAGGGTGAACAGTTTGCCTCGAGTTTTGGTTATGAACTGACCACTGCCGATATAAATGGTGATCAGAAACCTGATCTTATTGTCGCTGCGCCCTTTTATTTTGCCAAAGACGAAGGTGGTGCGGTCTATATATATCAAAATGATAAAGATATGTTGCCCGCAAAACCCACGCTAAAGCTGACCGGTACATTTGAGAGCCGTTTTGGTCTGGCTTTGGCCAATATTGGTGACATAAACAAGGACAACTGCGAAGATCTAGCTATTGGAGCACCCTACGAGGATGATGGTGTGGTCTATATATATTTGGGCTCACACACAGGCTTAAATGACAAACCAGCACAGGTAGGTGTCATATAACTTCAATATTTTTTGTCTTCAACCTCTATTTCTCCTGCCTTTACAGCGCATTACCGCATCTGATCTGGGTATTCTGCCCAAACCCATGAAAACTTTTGGCAGCTCTATAGCAGGTGGCACCGATCTGGATGGCAACTCTTATCCAGACATTATTGTGGGTGCCTATAACTCATCTGCGGTTGTGGCATTACTCTCACGCCCCATCATTAGCATACAAACAAAATGGCGCAGCGAAGAGTTGAAAAATATCGATCCCACCAAACAAGGTTGCGCCACGGATTATTTTACTAACCTGACCTGTTTCACTTTTGACGCCTGCTGCTCTATTGATCCCTATGAACAGACTCCAAACTCAAAGGATCTTCGTCTCATGTTTACCGTCGAAGCGGAAACCTATGCGAATAACAAAAAGTTTTCGCGCGTGTTTTTCGATCGCGAAAATAAGCGTAGCAACGTTGTAAAGCGTGAGGTGAGCGTGCGCACCGATGGCCGACTGGCGTGTGATCGTGTCACGGGTTATATTAAGGAGAACACCAAGGATATACAAAGTCCCATACGTTTTCGCTTAAACTATACCATTGTTGAGTCTAAGTTGCCAAACTCGGGTTTGATATCGTTGAATCCTATACTGGATAAGACACAGGCTGACATTGAGTTCGAGGGCACGTTCCAAAAAGATTGCGGCGATGATGATGTGTGCGAAAGTAATCTGATTTTGAATGCCGAACTGGATTTGGATATGGAAAGTGAGTATTTTCGTTATATTTAATAGACTTTTAAAATGTAAAGAAACTATTTCCAAATGAGTGCAATAAATCGATATCATGACAATGTTGTTAAGAAACATTGATGCGAAAAATTGTGAAATGAGACATTGACATTAACAGTGCAACAAATTTCACTTTCGATTTTAGTGTATTTAACACTGATTAATACTTTCAGAGCTGATCTTATCAAGTATTCAATTTTGAGTCGATTGTTAGGCATAGTAAAATGAGGTTAGATTATGATTACACTTCGGTAATATTAATGGTATCAATCACTAAAATATAATTAAAGAGACATTCTGATGCCATAGAATTAAGTAAAATTTCTAATATTTGTTAAAACCACATTTTTTCTTGAAGATCACTTAAAATATAGGATATTTGTTAAAAGAATATGTCCCTGAAATACTTTTAGAGAGAAATACAAAGCAAAAAGCATACGATAATCGACTCCGACATATCAATACCAATAGTTGATGGGTTTTTTAATGAGCAAAATCATTATAAAATAAAATGGGGTGCATCAGGAAAACGTAATTCCTTTCAAACAATATCTGAAATAAAAAACTAGGTTTCAAAGATACTTTTTTGAAATAGCCTAATGATGGCCACAGCACAGTTCATATATATCGATTTGCGTCGTTCATTAATGAAGTCTTTCTTTAGTAAAACGTCCTGAATACCCACAATGACTGGACATCTGAGGAATTGTACGTGAATTTTCAACTGTCAGTAGAGTTAAATCAAGATGAGACAATATTTGACCAAACAGTTAATTATATAGATCACAGTATCCTCTGATATAATCTTAAACAGATAAGCTTATCTGAACCAAATGCCTAAGAAAAACCTTCAGAGCATATTAGACTAAAGGCTGCTTGTAATACCTCTATTTGAGATAAGATCATAAACAGATAAGCTTATCTAAACCAAATGCCTTAGAAAAACCTTCAGAGCATATTAGACTAAAGGCTGCTTGTTATACCTCTATTTGAGATAGACTGTTTACTGAGGTTTTAAGGCCGTACCACATTTTGAATCCGTCATTCAAGATTTGGATATCATGTTCATTGAAAGATGATCTTTCAGTCTTCTTTAGTCTTATCTTGGTCTTTTTTTACAAAGGAGATGGTCAGTCTTTTTTCCCAGTCTTTTTTTCAGAAAGAAACAGGTTCTTTTGAAAATCAATTTATTGGGAATTAAGGTTAATTTTTTCAGTTCTTGCATTGAAATGAAGTCTGTGCTATAGGGTATTAGGATCAGCCTATATTAGCCACATATGTTACTTGTAACATGTTGTAACTTGTAACTTGTACATATGTTACCCAATATTTATATGATAAGTTCGTTCGCAGTGGCTTCACCATCAGCTTTTATTTTTGAACTGTGCCGATATTATCTCCATTTTTAATGTCTATACTTTGCTGGAATGTGAGATCACTATATATATACAGAGGCTGTTAGCCGTACCACTTCTTTAATCCGTTTCAAAAGATTTGAATGTTAGGTTTACTGAAAAAATTATCTTTCAGTCTTGTTTCCAGTATTTTCCCAGCAATCTTCTTTGAGAAGGAAATTGACAGTCTTTTCAGAAACGACACAGACTTTTATCCCAATATTTTTTCAGAGTCTCTTTTTCAGAAAGGCAGACAGATTCTGATGAAAATATAGTTTTGAAAATTTAGAATATTGGCACATTTTCTAAGGTCATGGATTGAAATAAAGTTTCTGTTATGACTATTAGAATCAGCAATATTGGAAGCATAAATAACTTGATAACCAATCTTACTATGTTAAGCTGGTTAATTGAATGATTTTGTTTTTGATTTTGAGTTATTAGCAAAGATGTATCAAATGTTTCATTTCAGATGAAAACTATGCTTTAATTCTCGGCGAACAGGAGGAGATACGCGTTAATGTTAATGTGACAAATTCTGCCGATTCGGCGTATGAGAGCCAGCTGTTCATCATGCATCAGAAGAGTGTTTCCTATATAGCAGCAGTGAAAACGGTAACTTCAAGCACACCATGACCTAACTTTCGAATTAATCCATGCCTCTCTTAACTTCGCAGAGCTCCGCTATTTGCAATCGTTTCAACGAAACCGTTGTCGCGTGTAGTCTTGGCAATCCTATGCGTCGCGGTGCGAGCATACAAGTTGCCATACGTTTCGATCCCAGCGGCTTGGAGGATGCCGAACTTAAGCTGACCTTTGACATCTTCGCCAATACAACCTCTAAATTGATTGGTGAAATCAAACCTGAGGCAAAATTGGATGTGCGTGTAATAAAGCGGGCCGATTTGAGTTTACTTGGTTGGGCACGCCCCGAGCAGAGCTTCTACAGCGGAGAGGTCAAGATCGATAATGCGCTCATGCAAATGGAGGATGTTGGCTCGCAACTGATGCATACCTATCAGGTTTGTTTTAAGCTAGGCTTTTTTTGAGAATAAACTTAAATTACCTTTTCAATTTTGATGACAGATTTACAACGATGGCCCCTGGAAGGCGCCCAAGGTTCTACTCACCATATATTGGCCACACCAGCTATATAGTGAGAAGAGCAAGAAGGACAAATGGCTGCTCTATCTCGAAGACTTGCCCGTCATTGAGGGTGTGCGTCAGGGTGAATGTTTTGTGGCGCCCGAATATGTTAATCCACTCAATTTAACATCGCGCAACAAGCAAAATCCGACCATGCTGGACTCTTTACTGCTCGGTCCGGCACCGTACATGATGCGTCCCACCAACAAGTCACAGTACTTTAGTCGCTTTTCACACAGCAACGAGAAAATATCGTATTCCAAATACTCGAATGAAGCTAGTGCGAATAGAGTTCGTCGAGATATGATTGCACGCATCATACGTCCGGAACGTTTTATGGATAGTAAAGAGGGCAAAAAGCACGATATAGTGGAGTTGGACTGTAACAAGGCAACCGCCAATTGCGTGAAGATACAATGTGAGATCTTTAATATGCCTGCCAAATCGGAGGCTTACGTGCACGTCAAGGCGCGGTTATGGAATTCGACGTTAGTTTCGGACTATCCGCGCGTAGATCTAGTGACAATTGTGTCCAGAGCGCAGGTTAAGATACCGCTGGACTTTTCGGTCGAACAAATCGACTCGAATGGCATGACAGTGACGGTAAGTAGAGCGGTAGGGACTTTTAATTAAAGCAGTTAGATTAAATTTTCAAAATGTCCGTTTAGGTGGAGACTCGCGCCTATCCGGAACTGCTGGATCAGAAGCGCGATACAACGACGCCACTGTGGATTATTATACTGGCCATCATAGGTGGTCTATTGCTGTTGGCGCTCTTCACATATGCCATGTGGAAGTGCGGCTTCTTCAAGCGACGAAGACCTGATCCTACGTTGAGTGGCAATCTGGAGAAAATTAACGAGGAGAAACCATTCTTGGGCGCAGGCGCAAAAAACAACCAACGTGTTTTCTAACAACAAGGGACGGTTGGGTGGGATCTGGAGCAGCGTAAAAAATCGAAGCACGATATAGCCTTTATTGACAATAACAACGAGGCGATAAATAATAATAATTGTAGCAACTACAACAACAATATGACTATGGGCTATAGCTATCAGAGCGGGTATTTTTAAGGTTAATTTTAAACGAATTGAGAAAGCGTTATGATAGAGTAAACGGGAATCTACATATATATATATAAATATTTATTGTGCCATTGTGCTTACTTAACAAACAGAAGTTAGGCTATATAATAGAAGTTTATTGTGTGCATAAAGTTTGAACTGCACTTTGTGATTAAAAACTAAAAAGAAGAAATGTGCTGCATTGTGCTCAGTTTGTGCTATAATGTGCTGCAAAGCAAATAAATGTATAGCCCTGTTAAATGCTTTTTGTAAAGAATTGGCACCAGTAGTTTTTTAAGTCAGAAATTTAATAATTGTGCTGCAATGTGCTCAGTATGTACCACCATGTTACATCAAGAGTTTTTAAAAAATATGCTTATTTGCAAAGAAAATCAGCTTTATAATTAATTTGTTAATTTTTCAGTTTTTTTTTTTCAATGCGGCACATAAGGTCACACTTTGAACAACTTGGAGCATATGTCTTTTAATGAGCAGAGCTCACTTCATGCACATAAATATTTCGCTCGTATATTTCATTTGAAATCGTACGAACTGGTGTCTGCGGCCTAAAAGTTGCCAGCCTTAAATTTGTCCAAATTAACCCAACCATTAAAAAAAAAATTTGTAAATTTTTCTTAAAGTGACAATCAAAATGTCAAAAATTTTTTTTGTATTATCATATTTTTCTCGAAAATTTATAAAAAGCACACATTTTTCAGAGCACCAAGAGTTAAAGCTCTTAAAAACCGCTTTTCAGGCATCATTGAAATAAATTAAAGCAACTTTTTTATTAATATGCATTGTTAAAATAGTATCTTAAATTTAGTTTTTAGCAAAAATATGGCAACTGTAAATTATTTTCTTAAATGTAAGCCTAATTTTTACTTAAACCTTAAACACAAAACAACGCTTAGCACTAAAAGTTTAAACTTAAACATTCACTGCCGTCTCAAGAATTTCCACAAGACAGCTTAATTCTACTTAATTAATTGTTAACATTTGCACTTGTCCTAAAGTAAGCTATTCATTTTCTTAAGCTTTTTCAAGTTTCTCGATTATAAATGTTTAAGTTTAATGCAAACACTTAGTCATGGCAGCCCTGGCTATAATGTTGCGTGCATACCTTTATTAACATCAGACTGCTAACAGACACTGAGAAAATAACAGAACACCTAAAAACACATTTGTACATATTTAAACAGGCAAAAACAAAACTTTGCATAAATTAGCTAAGTTTTATTTGTTATGTAAATTTAAAAACAATAAAAATATATAAAAAATCAAAGCAGAAAACAACTCGAAAGCTCGAAAAAATTGATAAATAAAATTTAATTTAATTTAAAACGAAAAGTTGTAAAAAGTTGTGTGTATTTATGTTTATTTATATAAAATTTTATTTAAGCAAATTTTTATTTTTAACATTGTACTTCTAGCTGTGCTTTCGAGTACATCAGCAAAACTACGCCCAACGCATTTTTACTTACATAACTTTACTTATCTTTATGTATTTGAAAAAAAAAAATAAAACGAACTTTAATTCAATTTTTAAGAGCAACTTTAACTTTAGTTATAAGCAACTTCAGCTGTTGTGAAAATTTTCGTAAGCTTGTTAGTTTCATTGTTTCATTTGAGTTTTTAGAAATCATGGTCAGCCATTTTTAATTTAAATCCATGTTTAAAATTTCAACGATTTATAAATGTTATTGTAAATTTTTTCAATCTTGATATGTTTATTTTAATAAGTAAAAATAATAAAGCTACAATAATTTTGTAATTTATTTTTATAGCACTTGCAATTTTATTTATCTTGTAGTAGTTTATACTTAATTTTTTTGTAGTTTTTTTTTTTATTGTTAGCATTAAGCGTGTAAATTTTTAACTTAAGTTTTATTTTAAGTAAAATTAAAACATTTTGTTTTTGTGCACGAAAATCTGCTAAACAAAATATATTTAGTTGAAAAAGTTATAAAATAAAGATATTTAAAACAAAATTAATTGAGTTTTTAATTTTTTTTTTTTTTTTTTAGATATACAAAATATCTAGAATACCCGAAATGGTTTGGATAAAGTGTAATATTTTAATGCACATTGCTAGAAATTTTAATTTTGGTAGAGACAGTGGCGGCGCTAGGCGTCGACGATGTCGGCCACCGCTGACGGCCTTGCGCCTGAGGGGGCCTCGCAAAATCGTTTCGCCTATCATCCTTACTTAGGTAGCCGACCCCAAACAACTCAAAAAAGAAGCTAAGCAGATGATAATGACTTTTATTATTTTCGAACACGTGCCTGATGGAAGTGAGAAGTACTTTAAGGGTATGTAGAATTGTCAGTCTGGCAACACTATGGTGTAAACAGATCTCAAATTATACGTGTGCTTACACGTATAGCACACATACAAAGATAAAGTGTGTGCGTGTGTGCTCTTCATTATGATCGTCCGATACCGATATCGTGTTGGGTAGTGTGAAACAGCTCAATTTCGCGCACGAGACCAGGGTTGCATCGGAGAAAAATAAAAACGTACTTCAAAAATAAAATTTTGTTTCTTAAAAATACTTTTTTTTGTAAATATAATATTTTGTTTCTTTATAGAGTTTTCTTTTCTCAACGAAAAGTTCTGCCCATATTTTATTTTTTTTCCATAAAAGAATTTTGACGTTTTCCGTAGAAGTATTCAATTTTTTTGAACTGTCAATGGTAACGTTAACTATTCTCCATACATGTCATTTATTTTGCTTATTCGGTTGGTAGCATTTGAGACCAGAATTTCTAGAACCGTCGAAGTAGAGAGGGCAGAAATTCTGCACTTTTTCTATCTTTAAGGTCAACGTTTTCAAGAAATGAACACGATTCCATTTCGGAGGTCAGAATTTTATTTGAGGAAAGAACGAAAAAAATGCAAAAAAAAAAGAAATAGGGCAGAAAAAATTCAAAATTTTTTTGAGAAAAGAAAACGCTTTTAGAAATAAAATGTTTTTAAAAAGTGTTTTATAAAAAAAAATTGTGTTCTAAAAAAATTTGGAAAATTAAGATATTAGTTTTAAAAAAAAATTGACTGAGCTTATAATTGACTTATAATTGACTGACTCCAAATACCTATGTTTCGTCCCATCGTTTCAAAAGTGATGACAAAAAAAAAACCGAAAAAAAATTGTTCTCCCATGCTGTGACTGCAAAGTTCGAAGGTCGATTAAAAAACTATTCGAACTAACATAAACAAACGCTGCGATACGGGTCTTCTAATTTAGCCTCTATTTTCACCCCTCACTTTCAGAATCGACCTAACTTTTGCGAACCAGAATTTGTTCCATAGTGTAATAGTATTGAAAATAGGAGAGTCCGTTGGTGTATGAAGCCCATATTTTATATACATACATTGCAATTTTGATGAAAAATTTACAAATACTAAGTTTATTACTGTGACTCACATATTAATGCTTTTAAAGTGCTTTCGGTATAGTGGATTGTGTGGGAGGTGGCCGTGTTCGTGGTTGGATTACGCCCAATTTTGTAACACATCGTGGGTGGATGACGCCCATTTTTCAAAAACATGTTTGTCTTATTATAAAATACATACGTACCAAATTTTTTGTCTGTAAGACGAAACCAAGCTTATTTATGCAGTTTTAAATTTTTGCTTTGTATGTGAGGTAGGCGTGTCCGTGTGCGGATGACGTCCATTTTTAAAAAACATCTTTGGATTGTTATAAAAATCATACGTACCAAATTTTATCTCCGTACGTTTAATATAAGCTTATTTACTAAGTTTTCAATTTTAGGCTTATATTAGAGGTAGGCGTGTCCGTGGGCGGATGACGTCCAATTTTAAACTAAATATTTGCGCATGACACCCATTTTTCGAAGACATCTTTGTGTTGATATAGAAGACATGCGTACCAAATTTTATTGGTGTAGGTTAGTTATTATCTCATTTATGCAGTTCTCAATTTTTGCGTTGTATGGGAGGTAGGCGTGTCAGTAAGCGGATTCCAAAAATATTCAATAGTGCAGATCATTGGGTCCATGTCACCATATTTACCTAGTTTCATGCAATTATCTCAACTCCATCTTATCCTGTGTTTACGGACAGACGAACGGACATGGATAGCTCGACTCACGAGGTGACGCTGATCCAGAATATATATATTTTCTATACCGGACTTGCTTATTTCTATGCGTTACAAACGTTTACACAAAATTAATATACCCTGGCCTTTCAGGTTTAGAGTATAGCAATGTGCACCAAATCGTATTGATATGGAATACTATTTAGAGGAAACTTACGACATTACTTAGTTCGGTTATATGAGAGGCGTATTAGTAGAACGATTTGATTTGTTTTCACACCAACAACTTGCTGCTTTAAAAAAAGCTTAGTGTACCACATTATATTGCTCTGAGATACTTTTTTCTGGAAATATTATAGATGGTCGAGTGGTTAGCGTGCTTGACTGCCAACCCAGAGGTTCCGGGTTCGAATCCCGGTCTAGCCATGGTCCTACGCTTTTACCTTTCTTTAATTCTTTCCTCATTTCTAATCAACTGAAAATAAAAAACTTCATCAATATATATGACTTTGGAAGTTGTAGTTGGTGGTAGAGATGTTTGTGGAATGAGATTGCTTGATAACTCGAATTGACTGAGGTAAAGGCATAATACTTGCCTCAGATTCAAATTTGAATGTTGATATAGCACTCCACCACACTAGAACATTCTACACTTGTTTCTCTTGATTTCCCTTTCTCTCCTACTTATCTATCTCCCCATTTCCGAACCAAGGCAGACTTGACTGAATAGGTTTGACACCTGAAATCCTTGATTCAAAGCTAAAAAACAAAAAAAAAATCTTTCCAGAAAATGTCTTGATTATACGGCAACTCCTTCTATTTACGGCAGCTCTCTTTATGGAATCTGTACAATGTGCGTTTCCCCGTTCAATACCAAACGAGGTTTCAGACAAGGCGATTCCTTGTTATACGACTTATTTAATCTAATGATGAAAAATGACTCGATTCTTTTTGAAACGGAATACCTTTTACAGGCAAACAGTCCCAGATCCTTAGAAACCACACCACTCTTGACAACACTTTGAGGCTGTAAAAAACTTCATTTATCAGGATTTAGCTTTAACTCTTTCAATGAGGTTGAGCAGTTTTGATGTAGACTTTGTAAGCGTTCCAGAGATCTATGGAAGTTATAACATAAAAACTAATTTGGCTGTATTTTATTAGGGACCACCTATAAGAAATTTATAAGATTCTGTACAACTCTTGAGATAAGCTCTCATGTTAGGTCACGAAAAATTTTAGCTTCTTTTCGATCCATTTTAATCTAAATTTTCCACTGACTGAAACCACTGAAGTGATTTTTAAATTTCTAAACTTGCAATTTTTCACTAAATTTAATTATTTTATAATCTAGTTGAAAAGTTAGAACGGTAATTATCGAAAAAAAAACATTTGCCAATAAAAATGACGCTTACCACGTTCTTCGCGTCGACTATTCAATTGATGAGAGGTAACATCAAATTTTCTAACTTATAACCTAAAATCATTGACGAGCCTCCAGATTAATAAACAAATCATCTCTAGCTGGCAGCCCTGTCAGCGAGCAACCGGAAGTAGACTAATTTACTAAAATTGTGAAATTCAAATGTATCGATAATTAGCAATTAAAACGTTCTATAAAGCATTTTAAATCCCAATCTTTTTTTTTTAATAAAACATTCTGGCTTTAATGCTTTTTACTACAAGCTGCAACATAAGTTTAGTTAGTACACATCATTTTAAAACTAAATAAATGTCATTTCATTGCATAGAAAAATCTAGTTTTATATAATTAATTTCGAATTGAACGGTTCGTTTGTTGTAGTTGTTGTTGTTGTTGATTTTTTACAATGTATTGGATTTGTTTTTTATTATTTTATGGAAAAATAAGAATTAATTTATAGTAATAATTATTATATAAACGATTTTCAGAGGCAGCACCACTGCGTACCACTGCCATGCGTCTGTGACCTTATTTTGTAAATCTATTGTTTCCACATATTTCTTCCACTTCCTGCTTTTTGTTTAAAAACAAATTTAAACCACGTCCATCTAAAACGTCAAAGGAATTTTTTGTGGCGACACTTTAGTACAAGCTTTCGGTGTTCGAGGAGCGTGGTTTCTTGAGCTTCTCCAAATTTTTGATGACAATATCATGTAACGAGGAGTAACGATTTCGCACCTCGCACACAACCAGCCACAAACTGAGATACTCCTTTTCATCTAGCTCAACGACAGCGCGACGATAGTCCTCAATATGCGGATATTTAGCAACTTTTGAGACCACTTTGGCACGCGATAGAAAATAGCGCGAAATTTGATCAAAAAAGGCAGCTGCTTCCGACTCCACTGCTTGTATCTCGGCGAGGGTGTCTTCCTGAATGGAAACGCCAAAGTTGTTGCCATCTTCAATTTTCGGTATCATGAAGGATATCCACATTTTAAGCAAATTTGAGTCCTCCACAAGCTTACGTATGATGGGTTTGACAATTTTGATCATTTCGCAAAGCGGTTCATTGCAAGGCACTGAGCCAGTGGGCAAACACATAACCTTGGTGCCAGGCACAAAGTTGTCCGAGTTGCGTTGACGCTTAGCCGGTGGCTGATCTGCATCACCGCCATCCTCCGAGTGCTCACGCTTGCCGATGCCATGATTATTGACTATAACAGCATCCGGCACTGGAATGTTGAGGTCCTGATGCACTTCGTCAAAGTTACGCTCGCTGAACATGTGCGTGGCGAGCAGTTCATTGAGTGAGACAATCTTTTCGGGGAAGCCCTGCACAATGAGGTGCTCCGCTTTCTTAATAAGCGAATCCTTGTAGACTTCCACCTGATGATTGAGTTACGTGGAAGGTTAGATTTATTAGATTTACATGAAATGCTAGAAAAACTCAAGGCATACCTTTTTAATAGTGTCGTTTGGCATTTTCGCAATTTTTTTTCTCGTTGGCTTGTCTGCGGTGTAATAATTTTTACGCGTGTGTGTGGCGCAGCGTGTTTCCTAAAATGTTCACCAGAAAAAGCAAGCTCAAGCAGGAACTTTAGAATATTAATTTATGTTGAAATTAAGGGCGTTAAAGATTTGAACTTGTTTTTTAACAAATTCACTTGTTTTTATTGAAAAATATACAAGTTTTTGGGCACTTCAATACAATTTTTGGCGAAGTTCGGCGGCGATCCAAATGCTTAGCAATGCGATTTTTGACAGATTTGTGAAGGCTTCGCATCTGTCAAACATTTTATATAAAAAGTGCAGAAGTGCTGCCAAGTTGTAATTGAATGCTAGCAACTCTGTAAAGGGTGCGTGTATAAGCTAAGGTGCTTTAAGAGATTGCAGTGCTTTGACAACTTTTATGTAAAATGAACGGCAGTGTTATAGAAATTTATGAGAGTAAAAATGTTATAATACGCTTCATATAAAATTATTGTGATATTTCTTAACACTTACAGTTTCATTGTGATTTGAATACCATACAATATATATTAATTTAAATTAACTGATATTGTTAGTAAAAAATTTCTTCGCTGTTTAAATTCATATGAGGATCTTATAAGCTTTCTTTACATTGTTAGAAACTTAATAAATTGAAACCAAATTACCCCTTCAGAGATATTTAATTTTATTTTTGGTGTCATTGAACTCGAGATATCTTGTATATATTAACTCATGGGCGATAGATTTAATGAATTACAAGTTTTTCAATAGTATAGTTTTCAAAAATATATCAATTTTTGAAATCCTAATGGATGTTTAGGATTGATTAAACTTTTCTTTTAAATCAATTAATAAATATATCTGTAAATAATTCTTATAAATAATTAATATTAAAATTAAAATTAAATTAGAAATATTTGTCTTTTTGACGCCAGTTGTAATAGAAATATTACAGTTTTGACGTAAAAGTTCGTCAAGTTTTTCATTCTGGACTTAATTCATATTTTATTTCTGTGTCGTTTTAAAAATACAGTTAAATTCGACTTAAGAAAGAACTCATATGGCGACTTAAGCTTTAAAATAATATCTCTCGAAATATCGATAGAAGACATAAGCTTTTATTTCAACATGCCATTGATTTAATCCATGAAATTAAAAGTGTACATTTTTTTAAATATTGTATTAAAAACATTAAATTATTTCAAAGCTTAAAGAAATTATTTAAAAAACTCAATAAGTCAATCTCAATGACATGCCTTTAAAACTATTCAAATTGTAAAAAATGCAAAGAAAAATAGTTTCATCTCAATTTCTGCGCGCAAGTAAACAAGTTTATAAAAATATTATTATTGCATTACCGGCCAACCAACACAACCTTCTAGTGTTCTTTTCTCATAACAGCAATATTAAATGTTCAGTCCTTGCCGAAGGCATTGAATTTTTTAAATTAAATCATTTTGCGATTCTATAAAGCGTTGCGATAAACAGACTACTACATACGACGTGTGAAAAATAAAATGATTACACTTCTGTGTCAACACATACATATAGACGATGTGTGGGTGGGTGTGTGTGTGTGTGTTTGTGCAGTTGGTAAATATGTTTAAAATTGAATATGTGAGAATCCATTATAAGCCACAAGCTTACATAGCGAAGGCGACATCGTAAGTCTTGTTTTATGAAAGTAGATCTTTGCTGAGATAATAAGTAAATAAAAATGATAATAATCTGAAAACAAGATATCAATTTATAGAAAAATATATATTTGTTTTAAAAAAAGAAAATAATATTATGATCGAAATTAAATAAAATGAGCATTTTTATGTATCAGTAATCCTTTATATACTTGTATTTATTTTGGTTAGTCGACATTCAACTTCAGTTTATCAGTTAGGCTTATAATTCAATACTGACCAGCGTTGAACACCACATGTAAGCTACACTATTATAATGTCGAGTGTGAAAACGATTTTATCGACGTTTCGACAATATATTCGTCAATCAATACTCCATTAAAGTAAAAGTAAGCTAGAGAGGTCCTTTTTAAAAATTCATGACAAGAGTTTTGTAATTTTTAACAGCTGTACTGCCGTTGTTTACACCAATGTTTCAACATTGTTTACATCAAGATACAGATAGTTAAATCGACACCGAAATGTCACCAACTAAACTAAACGGTTGCTAAGGATAGCCTCCATTTAATAATAAAAGATAAATTGAGTTGATACATATCAATTCGACTAAGTCTCTTGCAAATATTTTTCAGGTCTTTTGTTGAATGGACAGAGGTTAAAGAAATATATATTGAATTGAAAAAGTAACTTATCCTTACTGCGCTTTGTTTGTAAAAAACTACGAAAGGTATGTCGTTGATTTGATTTCCATAATTACCGAAGACTCAATAAGTGTTCAAATCAAAACTGCCTAAATCCTTGTTTCATCATTTCAGTTAATGTTCTGATATGATTTCAAAAACGTAAGAAATTTTCATCGAAATTTTGTTCTTTTTTTTATTATTACAATGAAAACTGAAATAAAACTTTTTTTTTCATTACTTAAAACGATTACTTGGAAACTATAATTTAATTACTTTTTAGTAATGAAAACTAAAAAATAATTTTTTAGGAGCATAAGCTTTTTATTGTTGTTAATCAGAACTTAAACTGAACTACCAAAATATTTCTTAAAAATAAAGTAAGCTTAAACTTGCGTTCAGTTTTGCCATATGGTCCGATATATCGTATTTGTTACGATTTTCAGTCTTGAATCCGATGATCCGATATATAGCCATAATTCTCCAAAATGTTACGATTTCAGAAAAAATAGATCCGACGTCCGATTTGGTGTATTTTTCTTTAAGTATATGCAATGAAAAAATAAAAATAGCAAGTTAGCATGATAGCAACTTTAAACTTTGTTTTAAAAATTCTGTGTCAACTCTTTTTAACCAATGACAAAATATTTAATGAAGATTATTTTTTTTTATTTTTACTTCTATTTTGTGTGCTTAAAAGTATTTTTCAATATATTTTTTCAGAATATTTTTTATATATAATCATGTTAGAAACATTAGATGAACTGACTTTTGAAGCAAAATTTGATTTATTTAATAATAAATCTTAAAACTTCCACATTGATTTTTATATTTCTTCTTTAATGTTCAATTGCCTTCTCGGAAAATTTCTACGTTGTTGGTCTTTTTTAAAATTTCACGGATCCGACGGGAATCCGACGAACTGAGTCAAAAGTTACGATATGAAAATTTTTTTTGATGGCAACACTGCTTGCGTTGTTGTCATTAAATTTTTCTTGTGCAACAACTGCGCTGCTTGCACTCAAAAGCGCTGCTCGTGGCCGGTTGCGCAAGCCAGACGCATGGTCAGAATTTTTGGTGTGAACGGATGTTCCCATTATTTAAGTTGGCAACGTGCCGTTCTCTGGAATTGCTACAAAGGGAAATTCGGCGTACGGGGTGTTAACTTATACACACAATAAGGGGATTCAAGTTACTGCTTAGGTTTGCTTATTGCGTACTTTGCGTATATTGAATATTGAATATACATGAACGCACCATCAAATTTTAATAGTAAAATGAACTGCGTAGCTAGAACGATTGTTGAATATTTGTCACCTTTATTTCATTCATTGTTCTTAGTTTAAAAATAAATCAGATCAAACTTTGTTCGAAGACATGTAAGATTATATGAAAGAACAATTAACAAACGATTTTGACAGAGGAGCTGCTTACGCAATCCAATTATACGCAATACGCACCAAATTTCATGCGTAAAGTTTTACGCAAATCGCTTGTTAAAGTTCATTAAAAACAAAATTACATTGCGTAAAAAGTTACAAGTTAAGTAGTTACGTAGCACTTACGTAGTGACTTGAATCCCCTAAAAATTTCTGAAATTCTGCTCATTATCTTTGCTATAACAAATAGTCCGCCTTTTCTTGTATTTTATTTCGTTGCTTTTATTTTATCCTTTTCAGGCTTAAAGAAAAAAAAATTTTTTAAAAGTTCATCCAAGGGATAGGATTCACTTAAATCTTTCGCATTTTTGTACCATAATTTCTCATGTTATATATTTTATTATTCCCATATGAGAAACTTATTACATATTTTTTTTTTGAGTTTTCATTTATTTATATGTATATTTCACTATATTCATTGTTCATAATAAAATTAATTTTTGACTAAGTGTTGCATTGTTGTTTCTCGTTTTTTAATAAAAAAGATCCCTTGAAGATGTTGATAAACAATCAACGAAACGTTGGGTAAATTTTTAGTTTAATTGCATTAAACACATTGATCAGAAAAGCCTATTCAAGGAATTGACAACAAGAAATTTAGTACATAAATTTACATTATAACATTTATTGCAAATCAAGGAAATACGCTCTGCAATTAGTTTTAAAACACAATTTCAGATATGACAACCACGGCTGAATCTGATGAATTTTAATCGAAAGACAAATTATTTTCGAGCACTTTTTAACACTTCTTGCCATATATCTTCAATGATATGAAATATAATCAAGAGGCTTAAAATCGCTTGATTGTAGTTGATTGTTTTTTTTTGCTGTATGGCATGAGCGGATTCGCCCAAAACCGCATCTGTTCCATATTTACTCCATCGAGGAATGAAAACGTCTTTTGTTAAGACTCTTAATTGAATTTGGATGACTGTAATTGGGTGGTTAGTCACAGGTTTCCACTCCAAGCTGTGAAGTTTTTGGGATGTAATGTTGGGTCAATAATATCTTGTGGGCCAGTTTTAATCAAAATTTTGCTTATTAAAATACCCATTGAGACAAGTGACTACAATTGTTCGATAAAAAAGCAGATGCAATTACAGTTATTGTTGGTTATTTACTTATTTATGACCGAATTCACAAATTCATCATCAAACGTTCATCATTCGTTTTCAATTCTTGCAAGGGCTAAATCTTGTAAGGTTTCAAACTAAGATTTATGCATTACATTTTCCAAAAAGAAGACGAATAAAGATCAAGGATTTGTGAACGAGATTGAATTAATATATTAGTCGTTTTCTATACTTTTAAGAATGAGTGCATTATTCTCTTCAGAACGCACTCTTCTTATGCTTCTCGGCACCAATATATCTTACCAAGAAAATGTTGCGTGAAAACGGTAAACAATACGGCTTATAGCGATCGAAAATGGTCGATTTTGCTTGGTGTAATATGGTACGAGATTTTGGGAGCAAATTTCTACAATTTTCCGAATTTTTTTATGGGTATCGAAACAATCATGTTAAAGTTTCAAAAGTAACTGTATAAAAATTTCAATGTCAGCTCACAACTAGACAATTTATTTGAGAGACATAGTTCTCTCAAGTCCACATTTAAGCAGACAACCTAACTTCATGTTCGAGATCTTATTTATGCAACCTTTTTTCATGTTCATAATTAATATTTTGTGCCGAAAAATTTTAATTTGTGCCGAAAAATCTTAAATAAGTCCTTTTTTACTTATAACTATTAGCACTCATAAGTTCTTAACAAATAAGATGTAAAATTTTACCGTTAGTGGAAGTGGTATTTTTTTTTTTCAATCTGAGTTTTGAGCTAACAAATTTAATGGTGAAAAAGTGAAAGGTCCACTCTGAAGTGGTTTGGAAGTTTTAGTGGTTACTAAATTGGAAAAATAAGGCTGAAAAGCGAAATATTTTTGAAATATTTATTAAGCAATCCATTTTTTTTACTTTTGACCTCTAAAACTTCTAAACTTAAGATGGACCTTTAGTTTTTCAGCATTGGGCTCAGGAGCTCCAAATACATGTTATTAAAATGCAACAAATTTTGAGTTTCCATCGTTCTTGAATTATGTCAAAAAGATTCTTTTCTGAACCATAATTATGAGCACAAATAATATCATGAAGGGTATTCATGCAAAGCGGCAAGCTTATATTTTGGGCAATAAGTTTTTTTTTATCAGGCTGATTGTGTGAACGTCCCCTAAAGTCGATTGTGCATTTGTAGAGATATGTCAGCTGTTAACTTGTAACAGCCAACTTTCAGCATGCATATAAACAGCTGATTGCTGGTATAAGTTTGCCAGATCGAATGCTCACCTAAATCGTAGAGCAAATATATCTGGTTTGTGCAAACGATTCTCCATACATTTCACTTAAAGGCTAATAAACTTATAAGGTTTATACCATTTATAAGGGTATTGCCCATTTGCATGAATACCCTTATTATAAATTGGCTTATTTTAGAGCCCTATATATGAGCGCTCATAATAATGTTTGTTGGGTATTGCTCTGATCGGTTTCTCTTTATTGTTCATCACATTTTTCATGACACTGAATAATGCAAGGGTTTGTGTCATGGATACGACAGTTTTGTATTTCGTTCAGTTTCCAGTGCTTTTTAAGCACGCGTATTATTTCAAATGCAATTTTGAAAGGTTCGTGAAAAGATGTGAATAGAAATTATTTCTTTTGTGACGACGATACGCCACGATGCATATTTTTATTTTGAAAATTTTCAAAGTTTTAATGTAAAATAATAAAAAGTATTCCAACTAATTTCAAACTTTTTCAGTCGCTGAAGAGTGAACGATAAACGTGCATGAGTCTTATATATAAAAACAACAGGAAGTTTGCAAAATACTTCTTTTATTTATTAAAACTCCAGAAAAAGCTTTACTTTCCTTTTTAAGGAAAAAAATTAATGGCTTTGTTTCCAAACATTTAAGCACACGTTATACATCAACATGTATCATGAAATAAAAATGAGGAGAAACGTGAAAATAATAAGGAATATTTTGCGTCCACATCAATTGTGTGTATTTTTTTTTTTTGTTTTTTTAATAAATATTGTTTTTGCTTATAACCAAAACTCTGTAACCGATATTCTTAGAAATTGTAAAACGTTTCTTTAAAACTGCCTTTAAGTTTAGCCGTAAAGCCATCAAATTTAAACGTTCGCCAGCACACGCCAACAACTGAAAAAAACCTCCTTTAAGCCACATTCATATTTTAAGCCTTTTTCTCTTATGAACTGTTAATGCCATCAATGCTGACTCTAGCTACTTTTCTTGCCAGCTTAAAGTTTTCCCAAAGTGCTTAAATAATAAAATAATAACGAACCTAATTGAACTCTTCTGTGAAGTTTCAAGATTACTAGACGTTAAAACTAGCGCTCTTGAGTTGCTGCTCTAGAGCTGATTTAAGCTTAAGACGCTTCGAAGAGTAGCGCAGCTGTAAAATAAAGCAAAATTAATTTGATATTAAGTTAATGCTTTACATTTTAAGCCATATGCAAGACAAGTGGTTGTCGGGTAGGGTAAGCAGGCGTTTACTAGATGCTGGTGGTTGTGGCAAGCGGCAGCTCAAGGAGTTGTTCATGGTTTAAAAAACTCTAGGGAATCTACTCGTACCTATAAAACTTAACACTAGACTAACTTGTTTCATTTACTTTTCAACTTGTGTGAGATTCTGTAACAAAAGGGTTACGCTTTTCTTTATGTTTGTTTATAGTAGCTACTTGATGGTTTTATTTTTCTTTTATTTCGTAAACAGTTAACAAATTTTGAAGGATTCCTTCTAGTTGTGTTTTGTTGTGTTGTGGCAAGTTTGCGGTTTTTCAATGCTGGAGAAAAAGTTTGAATTAAGTTAAGTTGTTGAATAAAACTTTAAGAAAACTTAATAAAAATAGTTTTTGAATCAATTTAACATTTAATATAAATAATACCGTCAAACAAAGCTGACATTTTTGTCAGAATATATTCTAGTTGTAGGGGCTTCTAATGAATCCGCACGTTTTCAGTTTTTCTCAATCAAAACGTTTATGTATTGCAAAATTGTGTGATGAAATTTTATTAATTCAACGAAGTGTTCCCTGAATTCATGTACAAATATTTTACAGTTTAAAATTGCAAATTTTTTTTAATGAAGGGATACAATTATATTGTAATTAATGTTATCATTAACTTAACTTCTTCGAAAAGTTACTTATGCCACTTTCAAAATAAAATGCACAAATTGTTATAATTAAATTACATACTCATATCATACTATCATATTTTTGCATTATTTAAAGAATAATCGTTGCCAATCGAAAATTTTAGAGGACTTTGCTGTACATTTTTACACACATTTTTGCTTAATATTGATAAATTACATAGTTAAATCACAGGAAAATGGATATTTTTTTAATTTTCGGGACCTCGAAATCCAAGTTCGACCCTTTGTTTTTTCAGAAAATTTGCTAAAACCCACGATTTATTACCGGAAACCCAGAATTTTGTGACCTTAGGTCTTACCATTCGTAAGACAGCTCGTAACCTGGCTATATGAGATATTATAAACCAGGGTGGATTGACGTTTCTGTCGACTACTCGATTGAAGTCAATATGCCAAAAACTATAACAAAAAAGAGGGTGCTCCCAGCAACATTTTTGATACAAACTTGACATGCATTCTTAGATATACTGCTTCCAGAAGACATTTTAAAAGTGCACTTGTGCTTCTCCTCAAACTCATCGAAAATTGTTTTTAGCATGCTTTCTCATAATTTATTAAAAGGCTATTTAAATAACTACTATGCTACTATGCTTCCATGGCATGGCTTGTGCAAAGCAATGGTTAAATATATTCTTAACAGCATTTTGTCCTATATCTTCTGCATCATGGAATGCCTTCTTAAAAATTACCTGGAAAATACCAACTAGAATCCTTTCATTGAAGGCCTCAAAGAAATTTTCTATTAGAAGCAATTCTAGAGAAGACTGAGGAAAGTATTCCTGAGGAAAGAATGCCTTCTGGGTATGAAAGTGGAAAGGATGGAACTCACGATTTCCTTTACTTTCCTTTGAGAGCACTTTTTTTGCTGGGCTCTTTAACATCATGCTATCAATAAATGCTATGTGCGCATTCAGCGTGCTTAACATTGCCAACTCTTGAGCAAAAATTAAAATTTTGTAGCTTTCAGTAAAACTGTTGAGGCAGAAGTCGGTAAAATGTATTCTTCTTCTTGCAAATTAATACAAATTATGCAAATCAACCAGAGCTGTAAAATTTGCATTTATTTTCAGAATTCTAAGTACAAGTGAATAAGGACAAAAGAATGCTTTTCAATGAAAACAAAATTGATCCATGAATAAAATTTTTAATTCACATACAATTTAAAAAAATTGATTTATTTTTCATTTCGATTTTTAATTTTTTTTATTCAGAATAATGCATTAATTTTTTTATTCAAATGAATGCTATTCATAAAGAATGCAATTCACAAAGAATCGTTATTCATTTTGCGTTCTTGCTTTCATTTTTTATTCATTATTCAGTTTTGATTCATTATTCATTTTTTATTCATTATTCATTTTTTATTCATTATTCATTTTTTATTCATTTATTCAAATTGATCCATGAATAAAATTTTGAATTTACAATCAATTTTTAAAAGTTGGTTTATTATTAATTTGTTGTTATTCTGAATAATGCATTCATTTTGTTATTAAAATGAATGCTATTCATAAAGAATGCTCTCTGTCCAACTTGTAAGCAACGAAACACTGTGTGCCGGCGTCTTTAATACAAAATAAGGTAAGGTTTTTTGATCACGATCAAAAAGCACAACAAAGCAAATAATGTTTTTTAATCAAAAAGCACAACCTCCTTCATTTTATTCCGCTCTCTTTCTTCTGATTGGTTGTGATTGTGCTTGTGTTTGAGTCGAAGAGCCAAATGCGGAATAGAGAGAGAAAAATGTTTTAGTGCGCACGATTTTTATTCGGTACGTATCATGATAGAATAACAAGGTAGGCGCATATTGGAGAGGAAGTGAGCTAGATGTCAAAATCAGCTGTTCGAATTTGAGTTGTTGTAATTGTTGTTGTTACCTTTTCGTTTGACGTTTATAGCACCTCACATCATTGTTTGTGTAAAACTACACATTTGAGCAGCCATATTAATATGAGCCTACCTTATTATTCTATCATGGGTACGTATAAGGTATGTATAAGGTTTTTTCCATTCTCTGATTACAAAATTTAATACTCTTTACGTAGCAACACATTCAGAGAAAACAGTTGATTACACTGAAAGTGGCCAGTACCTGTTTTGCTTTAACAGCCGTTTTAAACGAAAAATCTATGTTCGGTATAATCGGTGGGTTTTCAAAAATCCTATTATTTTACTTTCTAATCTATCTTAATAATAAAATATATAATACATAAAATGTCTGTCTGTCTGACTGTTTCGTATAGGCTCGCGCACCGTTTATTAGACATGGGTAACGCAGTAACAATTGCAGCGCTGACACACTAACTCAAGCGCAGTAAGCTGTATTAGCGAAATGCGTTAACGCAATTGCGTCATGCCACTGTTCAAAATATTATGGTATCTGTATCAACAAGACGCGTATCAGCACAGAAAGTTTCACAGTAAAATATTGGATAGTGCGTTAAGTCATGTGGTAAAGAGCTCACACATAGAAAGTAAAAAAACTTCAAAAATTCTTTTACAATGTTTAATGTTATGACTATATTTATTAATAAGAATATAATAAATAGAAGTAAGTATAAAATTTAAGTAAATAAAGTGCAGATTTCAGCATCCACCAAAAATTAAAAAACCCAAAATTCAAGCAAGTAAGCAGATGGTTGTGTTTTTTTATCATTAAATCGAGCTTTCAAACAGATACATACACATTTCTGCTGGGCAATACAAGTTTGAAGTTGGATTTAAGTTTGCTTATACTTTTAAAATCGAACATGTTCAATTTGAAATAAACTCACACATGTGTGCCAATGCTGTCACTTGAAAATTATAAATAGTGGTAGATTGTGTCTGAAAAGAGTGGTAGATTAAGAAAATTAGTGGTAGATTTTTTCCTATCTTCAAAAAATGAGGCTTACTTGCAGTAATCTCATAAAAATTATGGTATAGCTTTATTTTAACATTCATTAAATTTTATTTAAAAAAAAAAAGGTAACAATTATTCTCAAATTATTTTCCAAAAATAGCATGACATAAATTTTCAATTGTGAATACCGGATCATAAAGACTGATAAACGTAAAAATCTCGTTATTGGATCTCGCTAATTTTTAGACGCTGTTTGGATTTTGTGGACATTTTTTAAATTTCCGTAACTCCCACTGCCAATCATTAGATGCAAAGTACAAACTGGACCGAGAGCAAGCCAAGAGCCAAGTTAGGAGCTGCTCGTGAACCAGAAAATAAGCAACTTTCAAGCAAAGTTTTCATGCGCACCAAAAGATTGTTAGATTAGGTGTTATATTGAATTTGAAAACTTTTTAAGAGTTGTAACTTAGGTAACGTTTTCGTGTCGTGCGAAATTAAAAAAAAAAATTTCGGGATAATTGAAAAAGAAATGAAAATTAAATTTTTATTTTGTTTTTGCATAGATTTTATGATTTATTTCAATGCAATACTATTCAAATCGAATCACACATTTAAAAAATTCCATTTTCTGTCTCGGTAAAATATTATAAAAACTAAATTATAGAAACAAATCTGTGTCGACAAATCTGTGTCAAAATATGAAAACTTTTTAAGAGTTGTAACTCAGGTAACGTTTACGTGTCCTGCGAAATTAAAAAAAGAATGTCAGGATAATTGAAAAAGAACTGAAAATCAAATTTTTATTTTGTTTTTGCATAGATTTTATGATTTATTTCAATGCAATACTATTCAAATCCAATCACACATTTAAAAATTCCATTTTCTGTCTCGGTAAAATATTATAAAAACTAAATTATAGAAACAAATCTGTGTTAAAATTTGAAAACTTTTTAAGAGTTGTAACTTAGGTAACGTTTTCGTGTCCTGCAAAATTAAAAAAAAAAATAATTTCGGAATAATTGAAAAAGGACTGAAAATCTAATTTTTATTTTGTTTTTGCATAGATTTTATGATTTATTTCAATGCAATACTATTCAAATCCAATCACACATTTAAAAAATTCCATTTCCTGTCTCGGTAAAATATTATAAAAATTAAATTATAGAAACAAATCTGTGTCGACAAGGAATAACAGCTAAACTCATTTTCAAAATTTCAGAAGAGCATTTTTTAGATTAAAATTGCTACCTTATATCAGGGTACCCTGACTTTTGCTGTTCAGATTTGATGGCCTTAAACATTCAATTTTGAAGGAACAACCATAAAAATTTGCCTACAAGTGTTCTCCCTTGCAAAAAATTGCAATGAAAGTAATAACCTCACTTTGTCCTAACTCGACTTGAGCGGTTATTCCTTGTCGACATAGAAATAAAAGATATTATTCTTTGAAAATATATTGATGAAAGAAATTGTGACAGAAATAAAATAGTGGTTGATTTTGGGAAAAGGTAAATAATGGGTGGTAAAAGTGGTGGATGTCAAAAAAGTCGAAAAAAGTGGTAGATCTACCACAATTGTGGTAAAGTGACAACACTGATGTGTGCTCAAGCATCATCCAATCAAACATGCTCCAAGAATTCATGCTTAACAGCATCTTCCCCGCAACCTCTTTTCTATATAATGCAACATATTTTATTTTGTTTGATTCAACTTTCTGTCTTTTCCAACTGTGCTCGATGAACCGTACAACTTGTACATTTGCTTTCATTGTTTTTCTTGCTGTTTGCTTTGAGTGTTGCATTTGTACTAATGTACTACAAGTGTATCAACGCAGTAACGCATTTAAATGCTTCAACTCAATAACGCAACGCATCGCTGCGTTATCCATGTCTACCGTTTATCCGATTTAACTGAAATTTGGACACCGCGTTTAATAGTGAGGAAAATAATAATGGATGTATAAAAGTGGGCAGAAGTCCTTCCAGAAGCACTCCATAATAACTCCTAAACGCCTGGACAGTTTAGGAGTTTTTAATGAAAGTTGGTATGAAGGTTCGACAGCCAAGATAAAACATAGGCTGTAAAAAAATTCCAAAGACTTACGCTAGAGGGTGCTTTAAGTAGTGCATTTTCAAAGACTTAAAAACTCCTACACGACTTGACCGATTTTGCTAAAATTCGGTATGTGGAATAAACTGTTACAGGGTAATAGAATTGAGACTATTTAAATTTCAAAAAATTCCGTAAGAGGATGCTTTATGCAATTAACTTTGTCTAGCTCATTCACGTGAAAACGGATGAATTGATTTCGATGAAATTTGGATACGAATGTTTAGTATCTGTTACTGAAATAGATGCTATGCTTTTAAAAGTTCTTTCGACAAAAATTAAGGAATGAGCCGAAGTCAAACGAAGTTAAAAACCAAAGACTAATGAAAGAAAACCAAGTTTAACGAATACGAGCAGAAACTCTATAAAGATGAACAAAAATGAACCAAACAGTACCGACCAAAACCGAAGTTGAACGCAGACAAACCAAAAATTTTCTCGAAAATACTTTTTTCAAACTGGGTGTCAATTTTCCTCAGAACATCGGGTAACATCCGCTAGTTTATGTATAAAAATCAAGTAAATAAACAGAAAATTAGTTTTATATAAAAAGATGCACATATATCGCACCTTTATTTAGTATTTAGTGTACGACATATGATAGCAAAAAAAAACAAACTTTCGTAAAAATTTAAAAATTAAATTTTATTCACTTAAAGAGCAAAAATTGTGTTTCTTTTTTCTATAAAAAAAATCCTCATATAATAACGTTTTTTTAAATTTCTAACAAGACTCTTTTATTATTTATGTGTATTCAGGTAATAAAATATCAGACCAGAAAATCAATCTGAGTTTGCATGAACACTATATCATTAAAGGAAATGTCCAATTTAAAAATGATATTCATGATAATAAAATGAATTTTTGCAATATTTATTATAATAAAAACCGAAATTTATTCTAATCTAACGAAATCGTTAAAACCATTTGTCTGTATATCGTATTAATTTAAAAAAAAAAATCACGCGAATACCCTATATCATAAGGTATAAGTATCTTAACCATAGTATTACGTAGTTACACAGTGGCTTTAAAAGTCATTTTAATTTATGCACCTTACAAAACTTTCTTAATTCACTTTTTCCGCTTCTTTATTCCAAATAGTTCTTCATTATCCTCCGCAAGTAAGCTTAACAAATGTTTTTTTGTCACGTTAGCTAGCAAACATGAACAAAATGTTTACAGAGCTTTCTCTTTGCCAACATTTATAGTTAGGAAATTATTTTAATTCTCATCATGACTAACTCTGTACATAATGCTAGAACATTCACATTTCAAATATATGTATGTAAAACCGTAGTTTCAAGGTCACTCAGCTGTATAATGCATCTACATAAAATCCAATTCTTAATTACAAATTAATGCTTTGTGTAAATAATTTCACTGCTAATGATCAAGGATAAGCATCTTCCATAGCAAAAGTGCTCAAGCGACGTTTATTATAATTACTGAATTCCACAAAACATAGCAGGGGGAAGTGTCCAAGCGTAAGGATTGCGTACTACTTGAAAGCAGAACAATGTAATTAATGTACAAGTATAATGTTGTTCATTAATAAAATGCCCTGCCGGAACTATGCGGGGTCAATTAAATCAAAAGAACTACAAATGAAGACAACAACAGGAAAAAAAAACAAAAAACACGTCATAATATAACAAATTACAGCATCAATCGACTGATTGATGCGTCGAAGTATGGTTTAGCAGAAGCAAGCAAGAAGCAATAACATAATAATAGAGTCCAACATTTGCACAATAATCGACGTTTTCATTTAATGCATCCATTTAATCAATCGACTGTGGCAAGACAGGAAAACCAATGTCTTGTTTAACACTTACAATAGCAACAAAAATAATACTCATCAAAGCATAAAAATCTTGTATATAAGATATGTATACGCCTTAATCACGGTCATGTGCTCTTATCTTTGCCTTGATTACAATGATGATGATGATGATGATGATGATGATGATGATGATGATAATAATGATGATGACAATGTGTTTGGTAATAATGATGATGATAATTATTTTGTCGTCTGCTACAATTGCAATTATAGCCACAAGGATCTTGACACGATTTCTTTTATTTTCATTTCTTATCATTTCTTGACCTTGCTTAGAACTTCAAGTGTTTCAACGTAGCAATGATGAAGGAACATCAAGGACGACCAAGAGAAATGTGGTCTTGGTTATTAAATGTAAGCGTCTCACATTTTGCTGTTTGAATCCTTAACCCATTTTAGTCCGCTGGTCGATTTTTCGACCACTAACGTTAAAATTAATTTATGGAAAATATATTAAAAAAATTTCCTGTTCATGTAAAATGGAAAATTTGGAAATTTTTATTTATTTTCTGAATTTCCATTTAACTAAACTATGTTTTTGCAGAAAGAATTTGAAAATATTTTTAATATTTTTTCAGAAATTAATTTTAAAGTCAGTGGTCGGGAAATCTACCAGCGGACTAAAATGGGTTAAGCAATTGATTTGATTAATGGTGCATGGCTGCAGGGTGGCATTTATTTTAAGCAAGTCACCAAGTTATGTGCACCATAAAAGAAAAAAAAGAAACAAAAGAAAAAAAACAAAAAGAAATAAATAAGAAAAAATAAACGGATGCAACCCTATGCTTAACGGCATTAGTTCCAGTGCTTTTTGCCACGTTCTATTTGATAGTCAAAATGACACTCTATCTGTGTGTGTGTGTGAGTGTGTGTGTGTGTGTGGGTATGTTTGGTGGGTGTTTGCGATTGCGTGTCAGAGTGAAGGTCCTTTATTTATCTGCCATTGTCATCAATGTTTATGACGGTCATAATACAAACATCTTCAAGTTATGCTCTAAAAATTGCGCATCTGTTTCTGCTATTGTCTCTTTCACCAACCCAACCACTCTTTGCTTTTTACACTTTCACAGTCCTAACTAAATGCCAGAATGCTCAAAAAAAAAAAAAAACTGTTAAAGTTGCAGAAGAAAAAAAAAAATCCTCCTCTTATCTTTGGGTTCGCACTAAATTGCTGCAGAAACAAATTTAAGCGGGGCAAACAAAAAAATAAAAAAAACTGAGCACAAAATATGCTATACAGTTGCTTAGAAAAACCAAAAAAAAAGATGTCAACATCATGATAAGCTATTAATTTGCTTCAACATGCCAGTGGCAAACGTTGCCAATGCTGCAAATTCTCTGTGAATATTCCTAAGGGACACATTTCTCGGCTTTTTCAGCTAATATCTGTATTCTTAATGGGCAAGTCTATACTCTGGAGAGCTGAGATTTATCAATTGACGACAACAATTGTTAGAAAATTAAATTAAATTTGATGTATATTAACATGCAATATAGTTCGTTATCCGTTTTTAACCTCTGCTGCCACATACCACCTCAAGGATGAGCGCCACAAAAACACTCAAAATATTCAATATCTAAGTTTTCAAAGAAAAAAACTGTTTAGGGGAAATCACTTAATTTCGTTATTATTTGTTATTTAAAATTCTAAATTCGTGTTAAATATTTAAATTAATTACACTGTACAACACCTTAAAAAATTATAAAGCATCGATCAACGGAATCCGCTAGACGGATAACAGAATGCACGTGTTATAGGGGGCTTACGTCTGAAATTTGAAGTTCAGAATAAAAAATATTCTTTAGAATTTAATGGCATTATGGAAAAATTATTCATTACTATACAAACTAAAAAAATGTTTGCTCTAAGTATGGAAACAGTTTCTATAACTAAATCACAAGAATAATCATTATAATACACATATTAGTACCATCATCATCATACTATACTTACCATACCATTTTTAGCATACAACAGCCACCATACTGACACCATGCCATTATTGCATAACCACTCTATAATACCAAAGCCTCACAAAACGGTTAACCAATATACATAATACCAAAACCTTATTACCGTACCCTTCATGCCATAACTATCATACTACAATAACAATCATACCATACTTTACATGCCATTTTATTTTCACATTCGGTTAGTTTTAAACTTCATTTAAAATTATTATTCTTAAAAATCATATTAATTAAGTATTATTTTTAGAGCTTGATGCCAAATAATTTATTAAAGCCAAGCAGATTGCAACAATAACAATGCTCTTTGCATAACTAACCGAGCAGACTAGACCATGGTTTCGTCGAACGATACTCCAACTCATCAGTAGTCTCTGTGGTTTATACAGTCCACTTACTTTGAAAAGCTAATAAGCTCAACTTTTACAATGTAAAAAACAAGTAAAGAAAGTCTAAAGTCGGTCTAGGCCGACTATGAAATACCCTAAACCCACTTTTCTAAAAATAAAAAATAATATTATTGAAAATGGGCGTGTCCGTGGGCGGATTAAGCCTATATTTTATATGCATTTAAATGTTGAAATTTGATCTCTCTATGACAAACATAATCTTATTTATTCCGTTTTAAACTTTTTGGATTGTATGGGAGGTAGGGAGGTGTTCGTGGGCGGATGACGTCCATTTTGCAAACCCATCTTTGTTTTGTCATAAAAAATATACGTCCCAAATTTTATCTCTGTAGGTTAAACAGAGGCTTATTTATTCCGTTTTCAATATTTGGGTTGTATGGGAGGTAGGCGTGTCCGTAAGTGGATGACACCCATTTTTCGATGACATTTTTGTGTTGATACAAAACACATATACACCAAATTTTATTGTTGTAGGTTAATTATGACCTTATTTCTGCAGTTTTCAATTTTTGCGTTGTATGGGAGGTAAGCGTGTCCGTGGGCGGATGATGTCCATTTTGCAAACCCATCTTTGTTTTGTCATAAAAAATATACGTCCCAAATTTTATCTCTGTAGGTTAAACAGAGGCTTATTTATTCCGTTTTCAATATTTGGGTTGTATGAGAGGTGGGCGTGTTCGTGAGTGGATGACACCCATTTTTCGATGACATTTTTGTGTTGATACAAAACACATACACACCAAATTATATTGTTGTAGGTTAATTATGACCTTATTTCTGCAGTTTTCAATTTTTGCGTTGTATGGGAGGTAGGCGTGTCCGTTGGCGGACGACACCCATTTTCGAAGACATCTTTGTGTTGATACAAAACACATACACACCAAATTATATTGTTGTAGGTTAGTTATGAGCTTATTTATGCAGTTTTCAATTTTCGCGTTGTATGAAAGGTAGGCGTGTCCGTGGGTGGATTCTAAAAATATTCAATATTGCAGATTCTTGGGTTCATGTGACCATGTGTACCAAGTTTCATCCAATTATCTCAACTCCTTCTTCTTATCCTGTGTATACGGACAACACACAGACGGACGGACGGACGGACGGACATGGATAGCTCGACTCACGTGGTGACGCTGATCAAGAATATATATACTTTTAAGTTAATATACCCTGACCTTTCAGGTTTAGGGTATAAAAATATGTCGTTTTAAGGGAATAAGACTTTTTTATTTTTGAGAAAAGATTTAATTTTATTGAAGAAAATACTTGGCATAGTGAATTTTTTATGAAAATATAGGAAAAGTTTTTAATTTTGCATACATTTTTCTCTTTAAATGAGAATTTTCTGTGCGAGAAAAAAACTTATCATTATTAGAGACATTGAAATATTTCCATTTCCCACAAGTGAAGAAATATTTATTTGCAATTGTGAAAATTTATTCTACTTGATTTATTTAAATAATGTAAAAATAATGTAAATTATTAAAAGAACAATAAAAATGAAGAATATATGATTTTATTCCAACAACCTTTAGTTCTCATGTTTTTTTATGGCAATAAAATAAGTCCAAATGCATAAATTGATAATCACACAATTTGGGTGATTTCGTTCCATTAAACACAACTTTTTCATTTCTCAATAGATTTTCTTCAACAATAGCTTATTTTTTTTGGAAAAATAAAGGCTTTTAGTAAAAAATATCAAAAGTAATTAAATATTTTGATTTCTTAACGAAATTTGCAACTATTTTGTCTTTTTTTGGAAATTTTTCAGAAAAATAAAAAAAAATCCCCGAAATTTGAATTTATTCCGCCAAAACTAACAACTCGACCAAAAAATGATGTCTGCATTGTTTGTAAGAAATTTTATTAGCTTTTGTTTGATATATCATTTGTTTGATTACTGTTGTTGGTTCTGGAGATATATGCAATTAAGTGGAACCACCTTTTTTTTTGTTGAAAACCCTACAGTGGGCAATATTTCGAAAAGGGAGTGACAGAAAAAAAAAATAATTTTTTTTTCGGAATTAGCAACCGATTTTACATGAGAAAAGGATAGTGGCATTCAAAGTACTAACAACTTTTCGTTATTTGTAAACCAGTGTAATTTTAGCAGATTTATTTCTTCCTCTTCTCAATATTGGTGTGGACAGAGTCACACTCCATTTGGGTGTGTTCAACAGCAAGAAATTTTTGAAGTATGCAAGTTTTATGAAGTTTAGAAAAATGTTGAAGAGCCTTTGATAGAGTGACATTGAGGTTTTGAGCGTCACATGCTTCACTAAATAGAACAATGGCGAAGGTTTTTTGTTTTTACTTAAATGTTTGATCAAATGATGACTAATAAAAGGGAATCTGACCACAAATCTTTGACGTTTGGTAGGAAATTTAAATAATATTATTATGATAACGTTGGTATAAGACTGAATATAAATAAGTGTTGCCACAGTTTCTTCCATAATCTGCAACCATTTTAAACAACATATGAGGTTCTTGTATTAGTTTAATGTGCCTTTTTTATGTACTAGGTTCATGCACACACGTTTTTCACCCAAAAGAACACAACTTTTCTGCTAGATGCGGAACCTAATAATATAGCCATTTTCAAAAAAAAAAAAATAGAAGGAAAATATTTTATTTTTAGAAAGTTATTCGCATTGTCCTGAGTCTCAAAAAAAGTTATTCCACTGTTGCAGTGATTGCGATCTTCATGCCTGAAATTAGAAAAAAACAAAAAGTTTATTAAACTAGAATTTATTGCCCGTACCTTTGCAATGGTACTGCATTAGCTGTGAAAAAAAATTAAATTGCAAAAAATGAAGGATTTTTTGAAAAAATTTAAAATTTTTCTCAAAAATCGGATGACTTTTGGCAAAGCAAAATTACATTTTTCATCCAATGGAAAAACTGGAGAGTCCTAATATGCAGAAACATGCAAAGAAATATGCTAAAACAAAAATCGAATAGATTTAATCATTTGTTTTCGATTAAGAGCTGCAGCAAATTTGAAAAATATCGTTTTGAAAAAAAACGCGTTAAAATTATGCACTTCTAACTGAAAAGCAGTTGCTCTTGGAAGTCTGTAGCGCGAAAACTACTACACGGCTAAAAATCTTGGAAATCCTGTACCGTATATATGACAACACCGAAATTGTATTAAAATTTGAACCACGTCAAATACTTAAACTACTAAAATTAGTTCACAATAAGCCCCGCATGTGCTTAAAATTTAAACCACGTCAAATACTTGAACTAAGTTTTAGTCCCGCATGGGTTTAAAATGTTAACTTTAAACTCCAATTGTGTTGTTTTTTAAATTTCGTAAACATTAAAGTACACAATTAGCACGCGCAAATAATTTTATTCTGTGGCTCAGTGGGTTAAGCGGTTGTAGATTTGATTTAATGAATCGAGAGATCCTGGTTGGACCATGGATTAGAAATGCGAATTTGAATCTCAGGCTAATCTCTTGCATGCTAGAGCATGAACAAAATTTAAACAAAATACAAAATACAGCTTTCACTACCTTTTAGTTATTTTCTATTAAATTTTAAATGATATGTACTAAAATTCAAATTTCATTCCCAATTTATTAAACTTAATTACAGCCTTGAAAAATATCAATTCAAATAACAAAAAGGATTACAAAATGTATTAGTCCAACGATTGGTTTAAAACTTAATCCAAGATTTTTAAAGGTGTAGATACCTGAACTTGAAGTTCTAGTTTAGAAACTTTTTAAAGTATAAGCTTTAAAATAATGCAAAAAAATTGAGTACTTGAAAAGTTCACACTACACTGAGGGAAATATGTGTTAAAATTAAATGAAATTGTGTTCATATTTAACGAATTTGTTTTTGAAATAGAGCTTGAAACAAATTCATTAAAATTAAACACAACTGTTTTTAACGTTAAGTTCAAAACAATAGCTTTTGTTTTTAAAACAATGTTTTTGTTATGAAAAACGATTTAAAATAAAAATTTTAAAATTTAAAACAAATGTTTTAAAGCATAATTTTGTCCATGCCATTTTCTTAGCTTTTCCGAGTTTTTGGCAACAGATTCATAATAAGCTACCTCCGGGACCCTCCGAAAACCAAATGTTAACTTCATTTGATGAAGCTTGCATTTTAAATATTTCAATATTAGTTAATATAAATTAAATAAGTTTTATTTTATCATTTGGTCTATATATGTCAAACCAATTTAAAAAATTAAAAAATTTTCATTATATTCAGATTTTTGTTTGTTTTTTCAAAGAAATAATAATGAGAAAATTAAAAAAAGAAAGGAGTTTATAGGTAGTTGAAAATCAAACACACTTGCTTTAAATTTTGTTTTGTATAAACGTAAAAGCATTAAATTGCTATTTTAAAATTTTTTGTTTGATTTTAAAGTATGTTTTTTTTCTCAGTGTAGTTGTCCCCGTTAAAGATTTATAAATTACATTACATCTTAAGGTACAGAATCATGTATTGTATCAAAACTTGATAAACTCGTGCTTGCTTAATATGATGCCTGACGCCAGAATAATTTAATCTCAATATATTAAAGACAAGCCTCATGTTCCGTGCCTTAAATCGCTCAACTGTTCATAATTATTATTGCTATGCTTCTTAAAACCTATTTAGCCTGAACTAGAACCTATTTCGCTCATACTGTTCATAATTGTTTATTGCTAAGCCATTTATATTCTGTTTAGCCTGAACCAGAACCTGTTTTAAAATTATGCAATAGAAATCTTGATATTACAGTGCTGAATTACAGCACAAATCTTGATATCACAGTGCTGAAGATTATATAAGCTAAACAGTAAAATGTATCTTTAAATTGTCAGTCTGAAAATATGCATATAAAACATTATTTGAAATTTCGGGCAGACATATTGACGACTACTGCAACATAACAACATTCGTGATGAATGTAAGAATGTTGTATCGTCTGCTTAGTAATTATTTCGAATGTGACCCGTCGTAGAATGGGCTTTTATTCTTGCATTAATAATAATTGATAAAACTCTGATTAGATTCTTGAAATCTGCTGTAAATAGTCCTAATGAAGTTATAAAAACTTTATCCAGCTTTTCGCCAATTATTGGCATGTATCATCTTGTTTTTTCTAGCCTATCCGGAAAGATTCGCATCGGCATATTCTATCTTACAATATTCGTTTTCATTATCGGCATTCTCAAGAAACATCCACATCCGCAAAATGACATCCCTACACTCAGAAAAAAGCTTATCGGAATATGATAAAAAAGGCATCATATTTAGAGAAAAATGGTATAGACTTTGCTCCAGAGAATGCTATTCTCTAATTTCGATACTAAAAATTCTCTAAAAATGATAAAAAGATTCCATGAAAAAGAAAAATATATCGTTTTTTGAGAAAAAACTTTTTATTTTTGAGAAAAAATTTGTTTTTATTGAAGAAAATACTTCTCTTAGTGAATTTTTTATCAAAATATAAGAAAAGTTTTTCATTTTCAATAAATTTTTCTCTATAAATGAGAAATTTTTGTGCGAGAAAAATACTTATC
Source organism: Tetanocera ferruginea (assembly GCA_958299015.1). NCBI lineage: Eukaryota > Metazoa > Arthropoda > Insecta > Diptera > Sciomyzidae > Tetanocera > Tetanocera ferruginea. Next base: position 26,821,340 of record OY282643.1, on the reverse strand, counting down.
ATTATTAGAGACATTGAAATATTTCCATTTCTTAGAAGTAAAGAAATATTTCTTCGAAAATGTGAAAATTTATTCTAATTTAAGAAAATTTTATTTGAAAAAGAGAAAATTTCTATATCGAAAATAGAGAAATTTTTTACCGGAGCAAGGTATGTGTTTTTTTCTCAGTGTAATTTTATTCCAATTAATATCAATCATACGCCTACGTTGTCGCATTGCTTTTCGTTGACTGGAACAAATCTATGAACAACACTGACAACATCATCAAAAGCATACATAGATACTCAACATTATTTTAACCTCTCACCATTTGTAAGCATTTGTTGCTCATAAATAACAGTGCGTTACATTATTTCAATTTTTACAGCGTGTGCATTCTATTAATCTTAATTTATTCGTACACTTTTTGCCGCTAACATTATTGCTGTGTTTCGTTTTCTTTCCATTTTTTTTTGTTTGTATGTTGCTTATTGCTTTTTCAACGTCCACTCCTGCCCAAAGTTAATATTTTCGACAAGTGTGCGCACAAATGAGTGTGTATGCGTGTGTTACAGACAGTTATGAATTGTTGTGTTGAAAAATGATTGCGACTTTTTGACTTTTGGGGATTATTTGAAAATTCAAACCACACTTTGACAATCATTGAGTGTGATATGCATGTAATCTGTAGAAAATTGATTGCGTTACAAAAATTTCAATTTCAATTTTATATTGACAAATGGCTGACACTGAGATTGTGAACATTCACATACGACAGAGTGTTCACACGAAATGCAAGATAGTTGAAACTATGTAGTAAGTTTTGAAATTAAACAATTATTTTGTGTTAAGCTGCTTCAATGCTTACTGGTTTTAATTGAAAATACACATTTTTTAGCCACATGAGAATTCCTCTACACATTCATCATTTTGTGTTATATCCTTGCCCACTTAACTTGCATTCCATAACCCTAACTGACATAAAGCTCTCTAAGTAGGTGTTACAGCTTTAATTCAGCATAAACAAACCTTAACCATACCTCATACTTAAGCAAACCACTAAAGCAATGCTTAAGCGTTGAATTGAAAATTTATCATGCAAGGTTGTGACATTTTAGCAAAATCAACTCCTGCAAATTATCATAATGTTCTCTTTGTCAAACACTTTGTCATATAAAATTCTCATTCTTTTGCCACAAACGACCTTTCTGTTCAAAATTTATTTACACTCATTAACAAAATTGACTTAAAATATAAGCAAACACTACACGTAAACCAGCAAACAAGCAGCCAAGCGAAAGAAGGAAAAGAAACAGAAGAGCGGCGAGTTGTTTAACTTTGGCTAATAAATTACAAAAGAAGACATCAATTGTTTTATATTAACCGCGCTGTATTATAGAGTTAGAAAAAAAAGGGTTAACATTAAGTAGCGGAAAGAAATGCTAAAACAGTTCAAAAGTGATAAAGTGAGTGAGGCGCACAGAGAGGTTAAGCTCGACAGGACAATGGTTTGAATAATTTATGACTTAAAAAAATCAATAGTGACTTGACTATAAATTGAAAAATAAAGGCATGGTTAAAGTAAAAAAAAAAACAAAAAATAAACGTGTAAATAAGTAAAGTAGAGTGAAGCACATGAATATGGTGTGAACTGCGAACAACAAAGAAAAAATAAAAACTAAACATTCCTTAAATTGTCGCAAAATAGCTGCTTGGTATGTTCTATTAACATTGACCTTGATGTTCTACAAGTCCGAGCAGATAACAATGACAGACAAATGTTGTAGCTGTTGCATATGTGTTAGTATAAGTCGAAGGATTTTCAACACTATGCATAGCATTGTTGACTATTAGTTTATTTGTGTGTATTTGCAGTAAATATCTGGGTAGAGTGTACGTGTCTTTCATTGTCTTTTTGCTACTCCTTCTTCGTGTTTGTGAAATTAACTGGAATTTTTAGATTTACTTTGACAAATATTCACATAAAATCACACAGATCCATTTACATATACATATACATATAAATAAATACACAAAAACTAAGCATGCTTCACATGTCCTGAGTAGACAGCAAATGGACATTTATTTGGACTTTTTAAATAACTCAGATGAATTTCTGTTTGCAAATAGATGTAAATGACTGTCAAGGACGAAAAACAAAATAAAAACAAGAGAAAATAAAAATACAATAAGTTAAAGACATATGTGAGAGAAAACACTTTAAACAAATTGTAACTTTGCTTTATTTAAAGTAATTCAAAGCTTTTACTTTAAGTCATTCAAGTAGCAGCTGCATTAAGCTAAGCATATGAATGCATTACATAAATTGAAAACATAATTTGATATACTAAAAAAAATTGCATATGCTTACCTACAGATGTCAAAAATATTCAAATACGAGACTTGAGTATCTTTATTCTAGCAAACACTCAGGTAAGTTGTACTTGTTTTCGTCTCTTTCAGCAGAAAATCAAGTTAATGCAACACCTACTTGAACGTGAAGTTTACTTGAGTTGAAGGATTTACGGCAGTGCATACATAGAAAACACATAGTTTATGTGCACAAGACTACAGACTTAAAGCTCTGTGCAACTTGTTTTTATTGAAAACATACTGTTAAGGGGTTTTTTGAAGTGTGGGAAGAAAGGCTATGTGTTTATTTTAAAGAAAATTTTACGTCATTAGTGTTTAAATATGATTTTCGGTACGACTTGCCCGAAAAAACATGTTCCCTTAAGTCAAAGTTAAAATCACTGAACCAGCTGGCACGATAACTGAACCAAGATTTATGCAATTTATAAGCGTCCATTTGTTAAAGAATACAAAGCTTAACTATGTATAAATCTGTATCAATCCTTATAATTGATAATAAGCAGAAGAAACGCTAACACTTTAATTTATTTAACTTTTAGTAGAACGAACTATATGTTAACTGCTCCTTTAAACCGCATGAGTTAACAACTGTAGCGTTTTTGATGTTAACTTGTCCAAAGGTCAACTCAAAAGTAGACTAAAAGCTATTCTATAATTAGATGTGTGCATGGTTAGTAGTTACGTTCCTGAGCCCAACCCAAACTTTGGTGGGTGAATTTTTTCCACATCAACTTTGTTTTGAGCCACTGGAATCCTTCTCATTAAATTTTTTGATGCTCTGGATTGTGGCTTCAAATGAGTTAATGCTGAGAAAGTGCGAAAAAGCTGTAGTAGCTGAACGCTATAGTTATTGTTTGCACAAAAAAAAAAAAAAAATAATAACTGTAGTTTAAAAATTGTTGCTTATTCAAAAAGAAAATCGCCTTAAGGAGGGCCAAACATTCGCGACAGAGAAAACAGACCTTTTTTTAAAAATTCATATCTCAGTCAAAAACAAAAATTTTTCCAAAATTTTTGCTATTGTAGAGAATTGTACAAATTACAAGAAAAAAAATCAAAAAATATATTTTTCACTGCCACATAGTTTTATAGAGCTCCAAACTGGCGGCAGAGAAAAAAAAGAGGGCCTCGTGGTTGCAGCGCTGGGAGTCGCAAAAATTGTCCGATCTGGAAAAAAAATTACTTTTTTAAATCTTTACAAAATTGGTTATCGTATGACAAAAATTCAAAAATTCATAAAAATCGAAAAAAAATTTTGAAAAAAAGCTCGTGTCATACGATAGCGAATCAAGTTTAAAAATTTACAAAAAAAAAATGTAGTCAAAAATGAACCCGCTAGTGCCGCAACCAGTACGAAAAACGCGTTCAAAGTTTGTGAACAAAGAAAAATGCAAGGAAATATAAAAATGCGCTCTTACTAATCCGGCTGTAACTTTTGAACCCGTAAGAATTTTTCCATAAAATGTTTTTCTCATAATCTTAAGAATATTTACTAAAATACAAAATTATAAAAGTTAATTTCAAAAAACGGCCAATGTCTGTTCGCTGTTAAATAAACATTTTATTTGAATTAAAATCACTCATACGCCATGGTGCACAGTGCGATGACCAGTGGAAACACTTCGAAAAACTTTATTGCAAGAATACAAAAGTTTGTTAAATCGGTTTTTTGTTCAATTTTTTTAATTTTTTACAAAATGGTGGTTCGCAAAAGTCAAAATTTTGTCCTCCAGAGTCTGTAAATTTATGTTATTTTTGAGATATTTTTCGAAAATGAAAATAATGAATGACAATTTTTAAAATTCGTACATTTTATATTTTATCACTCAAATAGCATTTAAAGCACTCAAGAAAATATTCATATAATCATAATAATTTTGAATTATTGAAAACCGACATCATTTCAATTTTATTTTTCATCAGCTTTTTGACGCAAAAAATTACAAATTTATAAACATAAAAAATGCTTTTGGCTCCACCTGAGACAACAGTTTTTTATACCGCGGTGCATAAAAAGTAGTTTTGACAAAAATAAAACTGGCCGCCCCACAGTATCGGAATTCACAAAAAAAAAACTGTACTAACAATAAGTCCTAATTTTTTTCATATTTTTTATTTTTGATAAAATTTAATAAGATTTGTACAATAAATTCCCAAAATATCCCAAAAATGCAAAAATTTTTCTACAAGTTGGCCGCACTCATTTTTAATGGTACTTGGAACGTCAGAATTAAAAAAGCGCGTGAAGTCCGATTTATTGGCAAAGAAATTTGGATAATTCTAAATTGAAATATCCTTTTTGTTTGATGGTATATTTTGATGATAAAAAAATTATAAAGTCTTCTTTAACAGAAATTGTGTTTTAACAAAAACTAACCCCACAGTTGAAGATATATTTCACTTTGGAAATTATTTTTTTTAAGAGTTTTCAAAGTAAGTGTTTTTCTTTGGATGAAATCTTTCTTATATGATAAAATATGAAAATTTTGCTATGACAAATATGAACAGTAATATACATATTAATAGAACCAAAACAATTTTCTTGCATATTTTTGTCTATTAGATAAATTTTCAACTTTCTCTTATCACACAGTGTTTTGTAACATACAAGTTAGAGGGAGAAAATTATTTTGTTGATTTTTATAGTAGTTTTCGATGTTTTAGGCCTTTCCTATGCCTTAAACTAGAAGGTGCAAAAATCAATAAAAGTTATTTCAGAAATTTTGAACAAGTGGGCGTGGCATCTGCCATACAACTTAAACACATTTTGCGCTTTACCTTAGAATTAAAGAACCTAGAATTACGAAATCAAAGAATAACATCTAGCATATAATTTCCAAAAACATAAAAGATTTTAACGTTATTGGCCCGGGCCCCCTTTAACAGATGATCAGACTGAACAGTTTGAATAATGTTAAGGGGAAAACAATGTTCGTAAATTTTTTTCTAAATTTACTTAAATTTATGTAAAATTTTTGACATATCTGTATACCTTACGAGTACTTTGATAAGAAGAAATCACACAAGAGAAGTACAAATATTTGTGACTAAATAATTTAATTTAATTAATATGTAACAATCGATTTGTTTATGCTAAAAATAATTTATATTCCACAAAGATTAGTTTATTTTGTCTTATGATTTGATATTATTTGAATATTTCTTAGCTTGTGTTATCAGTCAAGAACATAACATATTTTTATAACCAAAAACAAAGTTTGCGCAATGAAATTAAAAAAAAACTATTAAATTTTATTATACATTTAACTATATATATGTTTAACAGAGACAGAATATAGCAAGAATAATTCTTCTGTTATGCATATAAACATTTTAATATTTCGATGCAAATATTTTAATAATTTTACAGCACTATTAAAATGCAAATTTTAATTCCAAACATTTAACTTAACAAATATTTTTGAAATAATATGGGCAGAAGTTGTTTTTGCCAAAAACCTCATAAGTCTACAAAAGAACCATTCCAGTTTCATTTTCTGCACAATCATGCATGTAGAACTCAATAAAAAATCATTGCTAACTACAGTCATCTGCAACATATAATATTATTCAACTTACAATATTAATCTCATTTCAGTATTTTCTTGCTCGTGAACAATAAATTATTTTGGCTTATAACCATTTACATGCCAAGCTTATAATTATTAAGATAATTTTTCTTTTGGTGCTGCTTAACAAAAAGGTTACTTCACAAGTCTAAAAGGGCACTTTTTCTTTTAGTCTGAAGCAATTTAGTTAATTTATTAGATAAGACATTTTTAATTTAAATACCGCATAAATATACTAGATATTAAGAAATGAGATTAAAAGAAATGCTTGCAAAACTGTTTGGGTTCAGCAACTTGTAATCAACCTCAAAAATCTTGATGGCAATAAGCGTGTTATAAATGGCCACAAAGTATATAAATCGTTGAAAAATTCACCAGTTAACGATGCAAAAGCCATTAGTTGGGCTTAAAGTATTTTGGCGGCATGTGTTTTGGCTTTGGAATGTTAATGTCAGGACAGGTAGAGATCCAAGAGAAGACCAAGGTGTTATTTAAAGTGTATTTTAAGATGCTCCTTAGTCTCCGAAAAGTACTATAAAGCATTTTTTTAAGATGCTACCCAGCGATTGTGTATGTTTGATAAAACAAAAATTGCAACAAATGAATTTTTTTAACAATTGAAGAGTCAATGCTAATAAAGTTATAAGTGACATCTTTTTTGGAAAAGGTTTTTTCGATAATTAACTTTATAATTTTTCCGCTAGATTATAAAAAATTAAGTTGGGTCAAAAATTGCAAGTGTAGACATTTAAAAAGCACTTGAAAGTTTCAGTCAGTTTAAAAATGTTGAATAGAACTTATAAAATATAATAATAGTGAACAATCTAGCTAGATTCGTGAATTGTCACTTGCAACGTTATTCGCAACGACTCTTCAATTGTTTAAGCAAACAATAAATGCTTTAAATATTCAACTTTTTATACATATTTTTATAAAAACTAATTTTATATTTTCATAATATTTCAGTCTAGAGTTCAAATTTATGGTTGTATGTTCGCTATGCGAATAACTTTCTTGTTGGACTCTTCTGGCTATGCCAGTGTCGGCCTTATTTGGTCGTTAACATTGGATTAACTTTAACCTTGTTATGGGAACACTTAAGAAATTTAATTAAATTCTCAAAATACTAAATTATAAATTCTATGTGCCATCATTTAGACTCGTTAAGTCGCATCATAATCTTCCACAAAGCAATTTGTACGCAAAAAAAAAAATGAAAAGAAAAATAATAACAAACCACCCACAGTAAATTAGCTGACATTATTAAATAATTTTGGCTACTCATCGTAAGGTTTTTGCATTTCAAGCACGTCTTAAAGAAGCCATTTAGATGCAAGCAAACTGCTTTGAGGAACAGAAAAAAAAATAACTTTCATACTCTGCTTTGTTGGCGACAACATCGACCACCTCATTAAAAAATTATTTCTATTCATAAGGACACAAAAAATGTTACTATGTAGAATAGTTGTTGTTGTTGCTGTATTTTTTGTTGTTGTTAGACACAAATTAAGTTTGCTTCAAAGTATTTAAAAGCACAAAAAATTTGAAAAACATGGCAATAAAACACTTTTTAAGACATTGTTAGAATATGGCATGTCGTATTAAAACAGCATTTATGTCCTAAAGTGTCCTAAAGACGTGACATTATAATAAATGACCAATGATTGACAGCAATTTAAAATTGAGGCATGTGCAGCTTTAAGTTAATTTTATTCCGACAGCAGTCTCTAGTGGCTTCTTATGCTCTGTTCCTTATGTATGCTTTGTTTTTGTAATTCGAGCAAATTTTTTCTTACAAAATTTGTTATTGACTGCAAAAATCTTTAACAAATGACCTACAAATATTGAAGCTGAAACCGCAATGCTACAAAAATTATTTTCAACTTTGCACATGAATAATTTTAAACTTCCACATGGAAAAGTAGCGACAAAAAAGCACTGTAGCTAAAAACAAAATTAATCCAAATCGGACACAAAATGCAAAACTGCAAAAAGTAACATAAAAACGTTCAGGCACGTCCTAAAAATTTCACAGAAAACTGCAAGCACCTAAATCAAAAATTTAAAATAAAAAACGCTCAAATCTGGCGCAGAATTAAAACTATGCAGCGAACCAAGAGAAATGGTGTTTTTTTATTTATTTATGAATGTTATGTCGATGTCGATGTCGATGTCGTTGTCGATGTCGATGTCAATGTCGATGTCGATGTCGATGTCGATGTCGATGTCGATGTCGGTGTCGATGTCGATGTCGATGTCGATGCCAATGTCGATGTCGATATTATTGCTGATGTCGATGTCGATGTCGATGTCTATGTCTATGTCTATGTCTATGTCAATGTCAATGTCAATGTCAATGTCAATGTCAATGTCAATGTCAATGTCAATGTCAATGTCAATGTCAATGTCAATGTCAATGTCAATGTCAATGTCAATGTCAATGCCAATGTCAATGTCAATGTCAATGTCAATGTCAATGTCAATGTCAATGTCAATGTCAATGTCAATGTCAATGTCAATGTCAATGTCAATGTCAATGTCAATGTCAATGTCAATGTCAATGTCAATGTCAATGTCAATGTCAATGTCAATGTCAATGTCAATGTCAATGTCAATGTCAATGTCAATGTCAATGTCAATGTCAATGTCAATGTCAATGTCAATGTCAATGTCAATGTCAATGTCAATGTCAATGTCAATGTCAATGTCAATGTCAATGTCAATGTCAATGTCAATGTCAATGTCAATGTCAATGTCAATGTCGATGTCGATGTCAATGTCAATGTCGATGTCGATGTCAATGTCAATGTCGATGTCGATGTCGATGTCGATGTCGATGTCGATGTCGATGTCGATGTCGATGTCGATGTCGATGTCGATGTCGATGTCGATGTCGATGTCGATGTCGATGTCGATGTCGATGTCGATGTCGATGTCGATGTCGATGTCGATGTCGATGTCGATGTCGATGTCGATGTCGATGTCGATGTCGATGTCGATGTCGATGTCGATGTCGATGTCGATGTCGATGTCGATGTCGATGTCGATGTCGATGTCGATGTCAATGTCGATGTCGATGTCGATGTCGATGTCGATGTCGATGTCGATGTCGATGTCGATGTCGATGTCGATGTCGATGTCGATGTCGATGTCGATGTCGATGTCAATGTCGATGTCGATGTCGATGTCGATGTCGATGTCGATGTCAATGTCAATGTCGATTTCGATTTCGATTTCGATGTCGATGTCGATGTCGATGTCGATGTCATTGTTGATGTCGATATTGATGATCACTGCCTTGATTCCAGCTTTTGTTACTGGGTGGTTTATTTATTGTGTACTTTATATATGTCGATGTCGATGTGGATGTCGATGTCGATGTCGATGTCGATGTCGATGTCGATGTCGATGTCGATGTCGATGTCGATGTCGATGTCGATGTCGATGTCGATGTCGATGTCGATGTCGATGTCGATGTCGATGTCGATGTCGATGTCGATGTCGATGTCGATGTCGATGTCGATGTCGATGTCGATGTCGATGTCGATGTCGTTGTACATGTCGATGTCGTTGTTCATGTCGATGTTATTGTTGATGTCGATGTAATTGTTGGTGCCGGGATCGATGTCGATGTTATTGTTGGTGCCGATGTCGATGTCGATGTCTGCCTTGATTCCAGCTTTTCTTACTGGGTGGTTTATTTATTGTGTACTTTATATATTTACCGATGCTTTTAATCTTGAGCTCCATATGTTTTGATTGTGTGGTTAAGAGGCGTGTGGTTTAAGATATAAAATGTTATTGTGTTTGCATTGGAATTTGATTGTAATGCCGGAATTTTCGAAGATTTTGGCATAAAGCTTGAAAACGTTTGAATGGTCAATACATTGGTTCAACGTTGTTTGGAGTTCACGTTATTAGGGGATGGATATAAATACACGTCATTGAATTGTGTGTGTGTGTACGTTTGAAAATTGTAGCTCTTGATTTATATGAAATATTGTTGAAATTTTGGCAAAGATTTTTAATGAAAATGTTTCAATGTTAGTTCTTAGCTTGAGTTTAAAATTTAACATTTACTCTTTTTAATTTACTTCAGATACATATAAATGCTTAAATAATTCAGTAGAACTTAACCTAGAGAAATTTCACTTTAATACGTTTCTGCGAAATTAAAAATGATCCATCTGGGCTTTACTTCAATCGACACTCAACATAATCTTTTCCCAAACAAACATTTAATGCCGTTCATGTCATGTTTACAATACGCAGTTTTGTGATTCTGTCATAAAAGTAGGCTATCATTTTGGCTTATAATTTAAGACGCCTCGTAACAAAAGGCTTCCTAGGGAAAGCTTTAACAAGAATCCTCTTAAAGAAGAACTTTTGTTAAAATTTCAGCAGCCACCAAAGCACAAAAAGTTTAACGACTGAAATGTTTCAAAAAAACAAATAGCAAACAAGCATAAATAGATTGAAAGGAAAAAAAATATATATAATATATAAATACACAATCGCGTACATGTAGTTAACTGGCAAGGATCTGTCTTAGTGAGGCAAAAAAAAAAAAAAATGCACATGTTCACATATTTTGTCAACTTGAAAAACAAAATATAAACAACTTAAGCCAACCCACAGTGCAATCAAGTAAAATTTTTAAAAATGCAACAATAAATTTATAGAAAATATAAAAAAATGCTTATGCTAAAAAAGGCATAAAAGGCTCGTATATTCTAATACATATATCTAATACATAAACACTCAAAGTGCATATACTATATATGTATACAGATAAAAACAAAAATATAACGCATATTTGCTCTAACTTCGGCTACATTTTGCCAAATCAATTTTTTTATTTGTTCTGGCAGCTGCTGCTAAACTGCTTAAGTAGACGATGAAAAGCTGCTAGCTATGCGGGTTAAAAAATATGACTTTTTATTTTTGTTTTTTTTTTGTTTTTTTTTTTTTTTGTCTACCAACAATGTGCCAGCAAGTGACGTTTTGTATGTAGCTGAAACACATATAAAAATCAAATAAAAGTTCGTTTGGCGTACCATAAAATGTGAAGAACATGATTGCTGAGTGAGGCAAAATTTATTATTTCTGTGTCAGATAGAAATGAAGTTAGTTACATAGATATATATATCTAAAGGCAACAAATATGCACATGAATGAATTTGTATATTATACATTATTATAAATGACTTTTTATGACTTATCTGTTGGAGAAAAATTTTCTCCTAAAGTAATAGTATAAAAGCTTATTTAAGGAAATAAAATATGTGTATGATTTCAGTAACATATTTAACAATAATAAAAATATTATTAAAAAAGATATAGCAGAAAGTCTAAAAGTTCACTGGGTTTTGATAATATATGGAAAAGTAGAGCTTTTGCATAAAAAAGATTAGAATTGCATGAGTCCTGGCATGACTGATATATTCATCAAATTTTGAATAACAGTTTTTATATAAAATCTGTGCTTTAAAAGTTTTTGTACTGAACTTTGGAAAAAATCTTATTTGGAGCTTTAACGAAGCCCGTAATTCCACATCTAGGCTCTTCAAAAGATTACGATTTTGTATTCAATTTCGAGACTTTTATATGTGTAACATACTCAAAGAACATTTTTTAGTTCTCCAGATGAAATGCTCTTGTTTGAAAGATCTGTGTTTGGAAATGCTGAAAATTTTTGTGTAAATCAAGTAAGTCAAAATTGCTTGTTAAAATGGCAAAAACTGCACCACTGCACATTTTGACGTTTAACTTTTTGCTATAGCTACTTGGTTAAGCTCAGATCATTAAGTTCTAGCAACATTTTAAATCTGTTAATAATGATACTTCATTACATTCTGCCAACAATGTTAATCGTGATGCTACTTTAAGAATGTCCTTTAAGTGCCTCGCAAGAAACTTTTTGTTGACACTTAAGCTGTCGTTTTCTTTATCGCTTCTACTTGCGATTCTTTTGTTGTCACCTACAGCAAGTGTGACAAGCAGCAGCACATTTTATTATAATGTCATAAAAACACTTGGCAACAAATCAAGCAAGTTACTCCCAGCGACCCGCAAAACTATTCGTTTCCTTAATAAACTTGATTTTAATGTAGATTTTTTTATGCTCGCATCACTGACAGGTTATGTCGCGGAGAAGTTAAGGGTGCTTAACCAATCCGTTATACACAAACCACAAACTGAAACATCTCCCTCAAGACAAAAACCTCCAAACACCACTGATTGTTTTCATCTTTAGTACAAGAACTCAGCTCGTCAGCGAGTAATAAATTTCAGTGATGCGCTGATGCTGTTTAAATTACACTTTACTTTGTGGTGGTGCATAAAAACTTAAATATCTTCAAAAATACACAAACTTTTGTGTAATCATTTTGCAACAATTTACATTTAATGGGCATAACACTAGTCAGAAATGCTTAGAAGTGGTTAAAAATGAGAGTGGTACAAGCTCACCAATACTTAAAAAGAATGTGGATGTGCATTTTGATTTCTTTTTTTTTTTAAAGCAGAGAAACTATATTTGTTTTGATAGTGGAAAGGATATTTTCCATTACTACTTTCTAAATGGAAAGTAAAGCCTAAATAAAAAATATTTTTCATAAGACACTTTACAATGCGAAGAAATACAGAAAATTTTATATAGAAATAAAACTAGTACTTTACTTAAAATATTACTTAAAAACTACTAACAATATCCTTACTACTAACAATATCCTTTCACTTCATCACTACTAAGTTGAAGACGCAAAATAACAGCACAGATAAATGAAATCAAACAGTTGCATAAACATTACGTTGGAGCGAAATTAATTTTTTTTGTTTTAAACACACAATTTTTCTTACTGCCCCTTTAAATTAAAAGTTTTAGCATACCATAATTTTAATTTATTTCGACCATATTGCTTGTTCTGCTCAAAGGACATGAAAGGTTTTGAAAAATTCTAGATGTATAGAAAGGCTTTTAAAGATCATAAGATCTGTTCATTTAAGAGTCATATATTTGAATTAGGGATGTAACGGAGCTGCGACTTTTGTTCCGAAAGTGCGGAATTTCCGATTGATTTTTCACTTCCGACTCCGAATTTGGCTCTGACAATTTTGAATCGGAGTTATAACGAAGATCGAAATGTCCCGGCGTATACGATTCGACATCGACAACGACATCGACATTGACATCGTCATCGAAATGGTCATCGACATCAACACCAACATCGAAAACGACATCGACATCAACATCGACAACGAGATCGACATTGACATTGATATCGAAATCAATATCGACATCAACATCAACATCAACATCAACATCAACATCAACATCAACATCAACATCAACATCAACATCAACATCAACATCAACATCAACATCAACATCAACATCAACATCAACATCAACATCAACATCAACATCAACATCAACATCAACATCAACATCAACATCAACATCAACATCAACATCAACATCAACATCAACATCAACATCAACATCAACATCAACATCAACATCAACATCAACATCAACATCAACATCAACATCAACATCAACATCAACATCAACATCAACATCAACATCAACATCAACATCAACATCAACATCAACATCAACATCAACATCAACATCAACATCAACATCAACATCAACATCAACATCAACATCAACATCAACATCAACATCAACATCAACATCAACATCAACATCAACATCAACATCAACATCAACATCAACATCAACATCAACATCAACATCAACATCAACATCAACATCAACATCAACATCAACATCAACATCAACATCAACATCAACATCAACATCAACATCAACATCAACATCAACATCAACATCAACATCAACATCAACATCAACATCAACATCAACATCAACATCAACATCAACATCAACATCAACATCAACATCAACATCAACATCAACATCAACATCAACATCAACATCAACATCAACATCAACATCAACATCAACATCAACATCAACATCAACATCAACATCAACATCAACATCAACATCAACATCAACATCAACATCAACATCAACATCAACATCAACATCAACATCAACATCAACATCAACATCAACATCAACATCAACATCAACATCAACATCAACATCAACATCAACATCAACATCAACATCAACACCAACACCAACATCAACATCAACATCAACATTGAAATCGACATCGACATCGACAACGACACCGACATTCACATGGACATCGACATTGACATTGACATCGAAATCAATATCGACATCAACATCGGCATCGACATCGACATCTACATCAACATAGTTATCGGCATTGACATCGACATTGACATCGACATCTACGTCAACATCGTCATCGACATTGACATTGACATCGACACCGACATCGAAATCGAAATCGAAATCGAAATCGAAATCGAAATCGAAATCGACATCGACATCGACAACGACACCGACATTCATATCGACATCAACATTGACATCAACATCGACATCGACATCGACAACGACACCAACATTCACATCGACATCGACATTGACATTGACATTGAAATCAATATCGCCATCAACATCGGCATCGACATCGACATCTACGTCAACATCGTCATCGACATTGACATCGACATCGACATCGGCATCGACAACGAAATCGAAATCGACATCGACATCAACATCGACAACGACATCGACATCGGGAACGACACCGACACCGACATTCATATCGACATCGACATTGACATTGACATCGAAATCAATATCAACATCAACATCGACATCGACATCGACATCGACATCGACATTGACATTGACATTGACATTGACATTGACATTGACATCGAAATCAATATCAACATCATCATCGGCATCGACATCGACATCTACATCAACATCGTTATCGACATTGACATCGACATCGACATTGACATCGACATCGACATCGAAATTGACATCGACATCGAAATTGACATCGAAATCAAAATCGACATCGACACCGACATTGACATCGTCATCGACATCCACATCGACATCAACATCGACATTGTCATCGACATGGTCATTGACATCGATATCGTCATCGAGATCGATATCGTCATCGACATGGTCATTGACATCGATATTGTCATCTACATCGACACCATCTATAACAACAAAAAATATTTAAACAAAAAAGAAAAGGAAAATAATTTAATGGAGGTTTTCAACTTGGACTAGGATTCAGATTAGACGAAGACTAGAAAAAATATTTGGACGAATATTTGGATCTAGTAAAAAATTAGTGCGAAATTTTGGATTCGAGACTTTTTTTACAAATTTGCATGCATTGAACAACAAGCATTGAAAAAAAGGCAAGCACAAGGATTAGAAAAAAGTTTAATAACTAGGTCTAAGGTAAGGATTTTAATTATAACTAGAACAAGTATAAAGTCTAAGATTTGGACAACGAATAGAACATGGATATGGAAATAGTTTTAGATAATGACTAAAACAATGATCTTAGCAAGAATTAGAACATAAATTTTGGTAAAGTTTTGGACAAGGCAGGAAAAAAGTGTTCAGCAAAGGGCAAGAATTAAGACAAGGATTGAGAAGAATACGTTGTCAAGCCTAAATATATGCAAGTGTGCTAATGACACAATGAATAGCACAACCAATAGAATCATATTTAGATAAATTTCCTGAATTTATTAAAAAAAAATTTTTCTTTCTGGTTGTTATGAGAATTAAATATTCTTCTTGGCTGAACTCAACAGTTATAAAAACCAATCAGTTTTAATAATTTGTATCAATAAATATACAGAATTTTATTTTATGTAATGTATTTCATTTTAAAAATAAAAAATCAACTGCTATGTTACAATTTTAAATTTCGATTTATTTAAATTTATTGCCTCAAGTTTTATTCAAGATTTGCGGTCAACCTACAAGCAACCTTTTGCCTTTTTATAGTTTATTGAACCTTTGAACATGCGTCTGCCAGTTAGTGATATTGTTTTCATGGTTTTTAAATTTCCAAAGTATTTGCATTCGGTACTTAGTTTTTAGAACTTTGAGTCAATGGGTTCATAAAGCCGTCAATAACTGAAACTTCTACAGGCTTATGTAGGTAGGCAAGTGCTTCTTTTTATTTAAATGTAAGTCAAAAACTTGATAATAATTATTTCGAAATTTTACATGCATTCCAAATTTTTATCTACTTTTGAGTTGACATTTTTTTCCTCACAAATAATTTCAAGCACTCTATCAACTCGCAAAATTTCCTTCATTAGTACCGTTTTAACGTCACACTTTCATTAATTTAGTGTAGCTACATTCAATTTAGTTTAATTCGCACACACCCTTAAATACTCATTTCTTTATAGCACTCGTTTTTGTCCTTCACTAGTTTCTATAATAAATTTAAGCAAGCACATATTTACGAGCTTGAGTTATCCTTTTCACAGCACGTAAACCATAAAATATATCAATAAATTTTAATGCAAAACACTTTCAATCGATATAAGACAAGAAGAAAAAAAAAAAAACATTGAAACAAAAATAAACCCCTCAAGTGTTTGACTTTTATGTCCTTTTGGTGTACGCTTTCAATGTTTCAGTCAATAGTGCAGCCTTGTTCAAAGCATGTTGAGTCAATGGTCAATGGTCAGTCGTGACCATCGTTTTCGTATTTATGAAATATTATGGCCTACAATAATATTTTTGGCTCGTTATTGCTGTTTGTTCTTTACTGTTTTTTATTATTTATTTTTTTTTTTTTTTTTGTTTTTGTTTGTTTATATTTTCTTATTAATAGTGCTAATGGCCTTCGGCATAATGTGGCAATAGGTCAATAGTTTCCATTTCCGAAAAAGGGCCGCACTTGTTCGTTCACATTTCAAAATTAGTTCAATAAAGTTCAATAAAAAAAAATCAGAAACATTTATCCGAACAGCAAATAAATCACAAAAAAAATTTTGCCCTAAAAGGATATCCGAAATAGATATTGATATAAATAATAATTTAAAGTAAATTTTGATTGATTTAAAGCAGAGTCATAACTGTTATAAGAAATATCTTTAAAAATTGGACCATAACAGTTATATTGTAAGAAAAAAAAATATTTATCAATAATAACTATTATTTAAAAAAAACAAATAATTATTCTCTGAAATAAGAGTTCTGAATGAAGAAAATATTTTTTCGTTGCTGATAACGTTTATTTTCAATTTTTATTTTTTTACGTTGCCTCATAACTATTATAGACGAGAAAAAAATTTTTACGTTGCTCATAATTTGTATGAAATAAAAAATCTTTGTTACTTTTTTACGGCAACATGTGTAAGATTATCAATTGTAATTTTATTTTCTTGCTCTCAATAAGAGAATAAGGAGTTTTCACAAAATTAGGCATTCATAAATAATGCAGTTGTGAATACAACGTAAGTGCATTCTTATATCGTATTTTAGGGCAACAGCAGGAAAAGTGATTTTTCGGAAAAAAAATTAGTTACATAAGTATGAGAACGCAAAAAGGAAATTGATATTTCATTAAAAAAATCATTCATTTCAGTAATTTCACATGTTATTTCAGCGAGTAACCGCGGATTTCACAATTTTGTTTAAACGTATTTAAATTGTTTGTTAGAGAAAGAGAAGTACAAGTGCACTTGGACTAGACTCCTGAATAGCATAAACTTTTTGTTTAGGCGAACAGTAGTATAATTGCAGTTGCTGTACTTCTTTTTCTGATTTTTCTTAACCATAGAAGTAAAAAATTCAAATTTTGTATAAAACTTAATGACACGAAGAACCAACTACTCATTTTAAGAAAAAACAAAAATACAGTAAAAAACAAGCAACTAAAAACGATGCAAATGGAAGATTTTTATTGGTTAGTGACAATAAGGGCAGTGCCATGTCCCCTTTCCAAAGATTGCTCAAATTTATCAGTCGAAGGGCACGACTCAATAGTAAGTTCTAGGTCAATTATAGGTCAAAACTTGTTTACCGTAAATTTGTGTTCTTAAAAAATGCAACGCCACTAGCGGGTAGGAGGGTGAAAACAAACTTTACAACCTATTCTCATATCTACCAAATATATAAAAAATTTCGACTACAAACACCGTAACGCGAAATTTTTATATATTAGAAATAAATAAAAATTTATTTCTCTACAATAACTCTTATAAAAGTTATGAGCAACGTAAAAAATTTTTTCTCGTTTATAACTGTTATGAGGCAACGTAAAAAATATAAATTGAAAATAACTGTTATGAAGCAACGTATAAAATATTTTTCAAAATATCGACAACTTTTTCGACCTAAAAAAAATAAATAACTGTTATGTTGGGTCTCTGATTTAAAGTCTTTAAACTAAATATTAAAAATTAGGGGGAAAAAATATTTTTGAAATCTTGCTATAAATTTATTTAAGAAGAAGAAAAGCTTCAAACCTCATTTTCAAACCTTATTTTGTTAAAAATTGCAAATAAGATAGCTGCACCTCTTAAGTTTTTTTCTTTATCATTACTATCTTGCAGTTTATAATAATGTTAGTCTCATTGAAAGAAATTTTGTTTTTATATATTCCCAACCAATTTTGTATTAAAGTAATTTCAAAATATTAAGTATTTTTAGATACAAAATTGTTGTCAGACCTTTTTTTTTCTTTAGTATACGTCATTAATTTTTGCACATAAAATGAACTTAAATCCCTATACATGGGCCCTTCACCACTACCACAAATGTCTGCCGCTGTGACAATAAATTCAAACGACCCAAACATTCTTATGCACATACCAACAGACACACACACACGCACTTAACAAATGAACACACTCTTCTGTTACGCACAAAGTTATCAATGGCCGGTACAGTGATGTGATGATGATGGTGGTCTGTTAGAGTGTAGCTTAGGCGTTCGTTGCCCCGTTTGGATGACTTCATTAAATATTATTATTTCAAGCATTTTTTTCTGTTAGAAATTTTTTATATTTTTTTTTTTTATTGCTTTAGCAATTTTCATAACATAATAAATTTATAAGTGAATAAAAATAATTTCACTAGCTAGCGAGAATGAATGTGTGAGGGTGCTCATATTACATTAAGCCAACGTTATGATGTTAATGCGCGACAATTTTTATATCTACTAGCTCATCATGAGGTCCTTTTAGCTATGTTTGTTGTTGTGGTTGTTGTTGCTGTTATTATTTGGCATTTAAGCTAACATTTGTTCTTTTTAACCAATTTTCTCATACTTAGATGGCAAAAAAAAGAAGCTTTTGTGTTGTGGCGCACCTTGGCTAAGGCGCAAATTGCGATGATTAGGCAAAATGACGTACTAAGTAGTAAAAGTATATGCAAATAAGAAAATCAATAAATTTCAATTTTGAAAATTAATATTTTTCTTTAAAATTTCAACTTGCTTGATAAGTAACAAAGAAGAAATTTAAACTGATTGTCTGTTTTGTGACTGAGTAGTTCAATAATATTTGTATTTCTTTTCCTTTGTATCAATATTGGAGCACATGGTTGAAAAAAAAACTGTGTGGAGTGTGTCACGAAAAAGTGTATAAACGAATAGTGTATATGTTTGGAACAAAAATTTTCTATTGACATATAAGTGCGATATAGACAAATTTTTGCTTGTTGGAAAGGTCAGTTAGCACAAAGTTTTTAATATAAAATGTACCTTTCTATGGAGAGATTTCATCTTTTATGAAACGAAGATTTTAAAAATTTCATTTGCGAAGATTCCAGTTCACTTTCGAATAGAAATACATGAGGAGTAATAAAGTGCAGATATGCACATCTCGTAGTTTTCATCTGATGTGGCTCATTTTCAAACGATTTGTTAATTATCAGGCCTTTTACTACGAGAAGGATAACTACAATATCTAAACTCAAAATATCTTATAAGCAAAACTTTAGTTCATTACATAATTTTACACAATACTGTCATAAGCAAAATGTCCGTGCGATCATTTCCTTTTGAAATTTACGACCGAAAAGGTTCCATTCATTCGTTTTTATTTTTCCATATGTTTTTTAAGGAGATTTTGTTTATTAAATAATTTTACACAAAATTTCCGTATAATCGTGTTTTTTTTTTTAGGAAGCAAAGGTCCGCTAAATTGATTTTATTCAAACATCTCGTAAACGTTATTTAACAAAAATGAAGGCTAACGGCTTTTGTTCTTTATATAATTTTATATAAACCATAAAAAAGGTTAATTAAATAACCTTAACGGGTTGGTTAAATTGTTTTTTTTCAAAATATCTCGTAAACGGAATTTTTCAAAACTTGGGTCATGAAAAACTTTTATTCACTAGACAATTTGAATAAAGATTTTCATGCCCACAATTTCGATACGATCTTTTTTTTCTGATAAATACGAGCAAAAAGGCTTAATTTTATTGATTTCTTTTCAAATTGACAAATTTACGTGTTTATCAAATAAATTTTCAAGCCAAATTTCTGGCATAAATTGCAAACGTGAATAGCATGTTTTGAGATGGTTTTGAGCTCTATTGATTTGATTTCAGTTACGAACACTTTGAGCTTTATTTTAGCCCATTTTTTTCTCTCCATCTAGTTTTACATAAAAATGTCATACGCAAAATCTTCGTAGGATTTTTTCTTTTCTAGGTAAATGAGGGTCAGTGTATAAGAGGGTCTATTAAATTGATTTTTTTCCAAAGATTAAGTAAACGAAATTTTTGAAAATTTAACCTTTGGAGATTAAAGGGATTTTTCAAAAAATTGGGACCACAAAACCATAACTAGTTCATTAGATTATTTTACATAAAAATTGCACATCCAAAACTATTGTAGAATCATCTGTTTCACAGATAAATCATTTAGCTCGGCTTGGCAAAATTATTTTTTTTTAAAACAAAAGTCCAAATTTTTCAAAAATTTCTGTAATTGCTAATGATATAATTATTTTACAAAAATTTTTGTACGAGATTGCTTAGATTGGTTTACCATTTCGTCTCTAATGAAATTTGTTTTTATATCATAATTCAGTTCGGTAAGGTTATTTGTGAACCACATCCATATTACCGTTGAGATAATCGTCTATTCAAGAGACCAATTCGATTAACCACACTCAGGGAAAAAAATGCTATTACCTAATCCACGTTATTTTTGCCTGACCAATTTGAATAGGAGAGTCATTCACAGTTGTTTAACCTGATCCTCGCTACTTTAATCTAACTGATCTGTTAAACAAAAGTATTTTTTAAAGTAACGCATGCTTTTTGTCTACATTTCACTCACGTTTTGACACACAATAGCATGGCTTGTTGGTTAGTCGATGGTCGATGAAGCGATAGCTACGGAAGTTCAAGTTCGATTCTTGTAATGGATGCTTTTGAAGACTTATAATTTTTTACTAACAGTTCATTTAAACATATGAAAAGGTAAATACTTGGTTATGTAAACCACATTTCTCAGTTTGATTAAGCCACAAAAACAGGTTAAATTGATATGTCAATCATTTGGTTAGCCTAACCTGACCCTAAACCTGAAAGGTCAGGGTATATTAACTTTGTGCAAACGTTTGTAACGCATAGAACCAAGCGAGTCCGGTATAGAAAAGTATATATATTCTTGATCAGCGTCACCACGTGAGTCGAGCTATCCATGTCCGTCCGTCCGTCCGTCCGTCTGTGTGTTGTCCGTATACACAGGATAAGAAGAAGGAGTTGAGATAATTGGATGAAATTGATACACATGGTCACATGGACCCAAGGATCTGCACTATTGAATATTTTTGGAATCCGCCCACGGACACGCCTACCTCCCGTACAACGCGAAAATTGAAAACTGTATAACTCAGCTCATAATTAGCCTACAATAATAAAATTTGGTATGTGTGTGTTTTATATCAACACAAAGATGTCTTTGAAAAATGGACGTCATCCGCCAACGGACACGCCCACCTCCCATACAACCCAAAAATTGAAAACGCAATAAATAAGCCTCTGTTTAACCTACAGAGCTAAAATTTAGCACATATGTTTTTTGTAACAAAACAAAGATAGTTTTGAAAAGTGGACATTATCCGCCCACGGACACGCCTACCTCCCATACAACGCGAAAATTGAAAACTGCATAACTCAGCTCATAATTAGCCAACTACAATAAAATTTGATTTGTATGTGTTTTATACAAACACAAAGATGTCTTCGAAAAATGGACGTCATCCGCTCACGGACACGCCCACCTCCCATACAACCCAAAAATTGAAAACGCAATAAATAAGCCTCTGTTTAACCTACAGAGCTAAAATTTAGCAATGTGTGTTATGACAAGACAAAGATGTTTTTGAAAAATGGACGTAATCCGCCTACGGACACGCCTACCTCCCATACAACCCAAAAAGTTTTAAAATCAATAAATAAGGTTATGTTTGTCATAGAGAAATTGAATTTGCTATGCATGTATTTTATACCAAAAGTAAGGTGTGTTCAAAAATTGGAAGTAATCCGTCCATGAATCCGCCCATCTCCCATAGCGAAAGCACAATAAAGGCATTAACTGTGAGCTACAGGAATAAAACTTTGTAAGTGTAAACTTTTCATCAACATTTAAATGCATATTAAATATAGGCTTCATCCGCCCTTGGAGACGCCCATTTACAATAAAAATTTTTTGTTTTGGAAAAGTGGGTTTAGGGTATTTCATAGTCGGCCTAGACCGACTTTAGACTTTCTTTACTTGTTATTATTATTATTATTATTATTATTATTATTATTATTATTATTATTATTATTATTATTATTATTATTATTATTATTATTATTATTATTATTATTATTATTATTATTATTATTATTATTATTATTATTATTATTATTATTATTATTTTTATTATTATTATTATAATTATTATTATTATTATTATCATTATTATTATTATTATTATTATTATTATTATTATTATTATTATTATTATTATTATTATTATTATTATTATTATTATTATTTTTATTATTATTATTATTATTATTATTAATATTATTATTATTATTATTATTATTATTATTTTTATTATTATTATTATTATTTTTATTATTATTAGTATTATTATTATTAATATTTTTTTTTGACGACCCTTGCTTTTTCCCTAAGCGTTCAAGTTTTCAAAACCAATGGAGGCGTGAAGCCAGTATTTATTATTGTTTATGAATCTCTCTTCAAATCTGTTACTTGCTTTCTACTTCTTTTTGAATTGCGGTATAAATTGTCTTATCGTTTTTATCCGATTTTTTTTCTTTACCATTAGGGCACCTTGTGCTGTTTATTACATGTTCTTTATAACCCTTAATTTTTCTCCGCAGCTTTGAGAAGTGTTTTCTTTCAATATTTGAAAAAAGCCACTCTTGTTAAGAAAATATTGTTTGAACAAGAACCTGCAAAAAAATGTTATTTCAATGAAAAAAAAATTCTTTCGGCGAGTTTTACAAACTTATTAAAAGTTTAAAGTATGCAAAAGAGGCAAAATTTGGCAACAAGTTTTTCGGAATTATAAAATGTGAATGTTTGCTGAATGGAAATTCATACAAATATTTGTTTTATCTCAGTTGAATACAAACTATAAGCTTACTTTTTCAGAAATGCAATTTTTTTTTTTTGTTTTTTAAGCATAAATTTTACGCGACTTTTAAAAATAAGTCCCTTATTTTTTTTTAATACAATCTTTTCGAATTTATTAAGTACATACCTGATGCTTGAGCCTACATTTAAGTTTTTTTAAATATTCCCAGTAGTTTTTATTTTAAAGCTTGATCCTACATTTAAGTTTTTTTAAATATTCACAGTAGTTTTTATTTTAAAGCTGTTTAAAAACACTGCAAGTTTGCTCTTATTGAGACTATTTGAAGCGCACACTTCGCGATCGCGTTAATATCTAACTCAGTACAGGGAGATGAAGTAGGTTAGAAGCAAAATAATAACGGTACTTTGTAGCCTCATTATTGTAGTTGAGAATAAGCCACAAACCTATGATCTGTTATGTTTTTGCATTTTTTACTTTTTGTCATATCGTCTGCTTCATTATTTTGAATACGACCTGTCGTATGACGAGCTTCTATACTAGTAATTTATATTTTCTGAGTAGAAACTTGCCAAACTTTTAATATTTTCGAATTAAATGAAATATATTAAAAGTCAATAAAAGTTATTAAAGTCTTAATATTAAAGTCACTCGCATCCAGTCGAATTTTTTAATATTTTTTAAATACGTCCAATTATACTTCGTTTCAAACATGAGCAATTACGAGTACATTCACTTCAATACATGTCACTTAAAGCAAATAAACCAACATTTTTCCCTACAAGCCACAAGCATGTTTCATCATCAGATTGAACATTAACAATTTTTTTTTTTATTTTCACATAACAGCTACACTGAAATAGCTATTAAAACGGTTTGTAATAGCCGAAAGCAATTTTGTAATTCTGTTGAATTCAATCTTCAATTATTTTGCTTCAAGCTAATGAACAGAAACCAAGATTGACTGATGAAAAGTTCCCCCTGTTGAGGCTTATATTGAATTTGTTTTCCTCACTTATGGTATTATCACAGCTGAGTTAAATACAAGAAAATACAGAAAAATTGGGTGCCAATGAAATTTTGTGCAGATGTAGCCGTAGTAGTTGTAGTAGTTGATCATGACAGAAATCTTGACAAGGGTCATTCGAGTGAACACTTGTTAAATCGTTAAAGAAGTTTTAAGTTTTTGGGTAAAAGGCAAGAGAATAAGTTGAGCAGCTTAAGAAACATATTGTTGTAAAAGATTCACTTCTGTGGACAGTTTGTGTGTGGCAAAGTCCTTAAATTTCCTTTAGAAGCTCCAATGTTTGCGTTAAATCCTTGCACAACCCTTCGAAATGTTTGTTTTTGTTTCTATATATAAACCTTATGTTGATGTGGAGAAAAACACAAATCTATAAATATATTAAAATTATCGCTTAAGGGATTTTTATAAACTTCACTCTTGATTTGGAAAAATTGCATTTCCCGTATCCTTTGCACAGAAGCTTATTTTACATTCACTTCAAAGGCAACAAAATAAGCATAAATTATTAGTCAACAAAAACCTTTAACATCATAAAATAAACACTAACGATGTTATGCAGGCTGTGCGCGTTGCCAACAAACAAAAATCGCTGACGAAAACAAGCCCAAGAGGCATCCGTGAAAAAGTTGTAAATATTGTATGGCAGCTCATGTTGCGCCATGGAGGCAACCGTTTTGTATTTTTCGTTATAACAAACCTGGCACACATGTTGGAGTTTCTCCTTCTCTTCAATATGTGAATTCGAGAAGCAAGCAAGCAAGCATAAAAATTGTTTGTCTAGCAAACAGGATTAAGATACTTTTTTGAGGTTTTAAAAGAAGATTATAAGAAGTCTTGCTTTTTATGCTCACATTTTCAGTGGCTTGAAGATTGTAAGGAATGTTTCGAAAAGAAACTGCACACTTTAGTTTTTTAATATCTTTTAGTTAGTTTTACTCACATGCGTAGTTGACAGTTAAGGAAATATGAAGGTACCTCAAAATATGTTAGCATATGAATGCACTGCCCGAAACAATTGTTCAAAAGTGTGCAGTTTCTTTTCGATACATTCCTTATAATAAAATTACAACAATATATTAAAGTTTTTTTTCTTCTTGTGAATTTTATTTTACTATTTTTACTACACTGAACCAAAAAAGTATGAATCGCATTCATGAATTTCGGTCCAGTAATCAATAACATGAGCCACATGAACTGTACACGATATCAATGTACAAAAGAAATAACACACGAACATGAATATTTCATGACTAAATTTCACTAAAAGCAAAAAGTAGTTCACGCTTCTATTGTATTAGAACATGAGTTTTATGCATTTTTGACTCTTATCTTATGAGCTATTCTTGCTGTCCATGAATTTGTACATGGATTGTATGAATTTTAGTCAGTTAACTCATGAGCTAGTTTATGAACATGCATGTTTCCGTTGAAAAATGTGAAATGCAGTTGAAATTCAAGCATTTTTGTCACTTATTTCATGAGCTTTACTTGTTCGCCTCGTATTTGTACATGAATTTTATGAATTATACTCAAAAAAATTATAAATGATTGAAATGATAATTGAATGATGAAATTTTTTATTGCTTCATGCATCTTGTACACCCGCTTTGTAAACTTTTAACACTAGGCTTATGAAATATTCAGGTGCTCGTGTTTGTGGCTCTAGTGTACTTTGTACATTGATATCATGAATCATGTTCATGTGTCTCATGGAATTGGTCACTGAACCAAAAATCATGAGTATCATGTAAAGATTCTTTATTATTGTGTACTTTTTTCGTTCAGTGTATTTATAAAAAAAATGCAAACAAAATATTATAAAATAAATTTTTGTTTGCTTCTACATAACACACTCATCGACTACAAAGAAATTATTCTCACCAATTGGCATTCTTTTTGGAACACCTGAAGCCTTACTCTACTACTTTATGACCTTGATAAAATTTTATCTGCACATAACATATATATCAAAAATAATCATCTGACTCTTATTAACTCACGTGAATGCACCGCTATATTTTCCTATTTTACAAGCCTTGAATTCATAATTCTTACATAATTTTTGGTCACGTTAAAAGCAATGTGTGACAATGTAAGATTTTAACGATATTTTTGTGGATTTGTTTTTGTGTCACGTCGTTAAATCATCTAAAGTATGAAGAAAAAAACATTTTCTTAAAGTAACGCTGGTGAAATTTCCCATGTATATGTGTGTTTGTAAATTTATGTATATTTAGGTGTCCCTTTTTCTTATCCTCCACACATGGTGCTAAAAATTATTTTATGCCAGCCTACACAAGAATGATAAAAATTTTTCTTCAACTTCATACATAATATATAGCTAAAGGCTCGTTGTAAACAGCATCCACTTCTTGAATCAAGTAAGCTTTGGCAGTCATTTTATTTTTGGTTAGTTATTGCAAGTCAACAAATTTGCTAGCCAGAATTTGTTAGATTTATTCGAAGCGCTCAGTGAATGTGTCGTTTACTATTTTACAAAATATATTATGTTATTTTTACGTTACTAAAAAAATTATACTGAATAGGAATACTTAACTGGGCTTTCTTTATGAAAAAAAAAAAAAAAATGGTCATTACTTTAGGTGTACCATAATAAAAATCGAAAATAAAAACAAAACTTGTTTTGATAGAAATGGTTCTTGTAAGGCATAGCTCAGTTTTGAGTTATTTGCATGTGGTGAGAGGTGTACCAATTACTTCCTATTCTAATAATAAAGTTTTGGTAGTACGCTCGAATTGGTACCACCAGAATTTTATCATCTAGGTTCATTTGGGTTGTAGTTTCCTGGTAAGTATCTATGTCCGCCAATCTAACAACGGAAGAAGTTGAGATGCTCTGCATCTTCTTCTGTAGAAGAACATATTCCATGGCTTTCAAAACGGTTTGACTATCAGATAGAATGCAAATATTTCTCGTTTATCTAAATTAATCTAAAGCCATTTATCTACAGGCAAGTAACAGCTTCATGTATAGCAGTTACTTCCACTTGGAAGACACTACCGTGGACATTAGACCGTACCTCAAAACAAAGTGTGCCGTATACCAGTGAACATGACGCATTTTTGCAAGACAATTACGAAAAAAACATTTTTGTTTTTTTTACCGAACGTAGGGGTCACGTATTGGCATATTTCTTCATATCTCTGGTGTTTACAGTCGAATTTTAAAGTTTGGTATATAAATGTTTTTGTCTCAAGGAGACTAATCTGACCTCTATAGAGGTCATTGTCCTCAGGTGCACCGTTCTAGTACTTAACCTCCAGATCTCATTATCTTTTATTATTTTACGAGCTTTAAAATTCCTCAAAATCAATTTAAGGCCTTCCAAGGACGACTTGTAGGAATATTTTTTTTTTTATTTTGAAAAAAAAAATTATTGGTATCTTTTAAGCATAAACATCGATATGACATTCAATATGATCAGACTTTAAAAACCGAAGATATGATGAAAATGAAAGAAGGGAGCCCTACGTTCGGCAAAAAATTTTCAAAAATTTTTTAAAAATAGTTTTGCTGGAAATATCGGTATACTTTCTGAGCAAAAGATTAATGGTACACTCTAAAAACAAATTGTAATATCACTACAATAATTGGTGTGAAATTTCACGCATATATTTGCGATTTTGAAAAAATATCACGCATCGAAGAGGGATCTTTCAATTCTGCCAAAAATGAAGCGTGTTTTTCCAAAAAATTATATTTTCTCTCTTTTTCTCGCTACTTCAGCGTTTTTTCGCTCATCAATTCATTGAAAGCTTCTGAAGCGATATTTAACGCTATTGCGGCGGGTTTTTGCTAAGGTTAACAAGAGCAATTTTTTAACAAATACATGGTTTTCTTCAGTTCGATTTGAGCATCTAATGCGATAACATTAAACCAAAGCGCGTAATTAAACATGTTCGGTTTTAATAATAAATGTAGTTTTTAAATTTAAAGTGAAATATATTTCATTATATAAAATAAAATGTAATACACCAAATATTTTTGAATTAAATAAAAAAATGTTAAAGTGCTTTTTTGAAGGTGAAAAAATATATTTTAATGTATCATATACATATCATTATTGTTCCGAAGAAAATTATTTGAATATGTTTCTTTATTGTTTCTTTTTCTTTTTATATTTGTTTAATATTCAATCACTTAATGTTTAACAAGTCAAATTTATTTATTAATGAAAATAAAGTTTTATATTATGGCAATCTTAATTTGAATGTGTTTTATTTTATTTTATTTGTTGGAATTTTACAATTAACCAATTTTACAATTAACCCATAAAGAGCTAAAGAAAACGCTGCATTAGCTGGATATACCATGAAAGAGAGATAAGCGTGAGAGATAAAACGCATGTCTAGCGTTTTTTCTATGAACAAAAGAGCGGGAGGCATACTATATATTATGGGAGAGAAATTATTGGAGAAGAGAGCATTCACGCATTTATAGCGTGAAATATTTTCATTTTCGTGCTGTGGGATTTCACTACAATAAATGCTGTTAAAGTGTTGCCAGCAATAATTGTAGTGAAATCTCGCCATTTTTTCTTAGAGTGTATATTAAGAGCTTTATTTTTGTGATATTAGGGTGGCACATTAGGATGGTAGGAACTAAGATCTGGAGAGTGAGTGCTAGAACGGTGCACCTGAGGTCAATGACTTTTATGGAAGTCAGATTGGTCTCCTTGAAACAAAAACATTTATATACCAAACTTTAAAATCCGACTGTAAGCACCAGAGATATGTAGAAATATGTCAATTCGGTCAAAAAACACAAAAAAATTTTTTCGTTTTGTAATTGTCTTGCAAAAATTCATCGTATTCGCTGGTATACGGCGCAATTTTTTGTTGCATAAGAGGTGGTAGGATCTAGTGGACATGTTGCCTAAAGGCAAGATTGATGTTTGCCATCCACTTTGCCCTCTTCCCACTTTGCCATCCAATTTTGATGTATCAGTGTAGAGTTTAAGACCATTGCTAGGTGGAGGGTTCCCAAGCTCCCATTCGTTTCTAGAGGGAATGGATAGATCAAACTTTTTGTAAAAGAAAAGCTTTTGCGTTATGTAGTCTACGGTCTTGGGTATTGGTGGAAAAAGTTTTCTAAATCCTGTATTGAGCCAGCGTGTAACACTTGTTTGCAGTCACCACTTGTTATCCGCTGTTTTTTTACTTGAATAACAGGCTATATTGGCGTTTTCGGCTCCCTCAAGTAGGTTGGACTTCCTATTCAGATTCGTATTAGAGATCGAGACCTAAGGATTACGCTTGACCCCAGAAATTAAGACTTGTATTTCCCAGTTTTTGAGGACTGATTGTGGGTAAGTTGTGTTGTCTAGTAAAGATCACTAACTCATTTTTGTCTGGTTTACCACTAAGTCCATAGCTAGAAACCCAATTTACGAGGGTGTTTAAACAATTTTGCATCAACAACAACATCTCAAAAATTAAATTTATAATTTCCGGTGGTGATAATAGCAACGTCGTTCGAGTTTAACCGAGTAGTTCATTCAACGATAGGTTCCAGAGTAGTGAAAAGAGAACTCTCCCTTGAGAGGTTCCCCTTGGTTCATATCTTAGCGTTAATGTTGTTCGGAGATTTGACCTTATAATCCTACCAACCAGTTTTTGATTTATAAAAGCACCTTATATATGAATATGAATATTATATGAATATTCCTGTTGATAAAGAGTTTTCATCATAAGAGTTTAATCGAGTTGTTTCAATGCGTGGAGAGCTGTTTCTATTGATTTGAATTTGACGTAAGCAATTTGAGCTGGTGAAAGTGAATTTACTTCTATTTTTAGTCTCATGTGGACATTTATTAAATTCTCGCGAGAGTTTTAAGAAGACTCAATGAGACTCACTGCGACTCATTGGTCGAAGGATTTTAGGATTTACCTACGAGTTTTTTACTGCTATAGTTATGAAAACTACCTTTGCTTATAGGCAGCTTTGATAGATCATCAAAAGCCATTGGCTAAGAAGCTCGTCAGTTTTTTATATTCAATTCTGGTGTGGTCCTGGTGATTTAAACAGTTGAAGTTTTCAACTGCCCAATAAGCTTCGAATTTGTGTTAATATCCAAGGAGTTGTCAACAACGAGTACTTGCTTTTCTTGTGATGAAACATTCCCTATCTTTGAACAGCCCGTGAATTAACTTTTTACAAAGATATAAGAAGATTCTACACGATAACGTCCGAATTCATGTTAGCCGTGAGACAACATCTGCAGTTATTCTCTGCCTCTTCTTCCGGAACCTTCGTAGCAGTATAGTTCTAAAAGAATATCATAAGAAAAAATAAAAAAATCATCAATACGCTACCATTAAATTTATCAAGAAAGCCTTTTAAAAAAATGAAATGGGGTTTAATTAAAAACTTATTTTTAAAAATAATGATAAATAAAACATAAATTAAAAATTATACAAGATAGTTTTTTTTCTGTTAAAATATGCTTATAAGCATAACTAAAAATAAATACTTTAACTGGTCATTATTACAAAAAAAATGTTAATCGTCTTTTTTTTCTGTAACCAAGCAAACTTTTGTTTTTGTAGGACAATTTTAAGCTTCTTACAGCTCTCATTTTCTCATAATCGAAAATTGTTTAGTGGTGACAAAATTGTGCAACAAAGCTTATAAAGAAAATACACTCCTATATCTAAGCACCTAACATAATCCTCTAAAAAAATTTCTTAAAACTTCGTCTTGTATTTACAATAACAATAGACCGTCGACCATAACTGGACTCGTATTTAAGCTGACAACTGTATTATGAGATGAAACAGCTTTTCTTACCTTACCTAATTTTGGTGCTTCCAGAAAAAAAAAAAATACAGCAGACTACGTGTACAGCTTTTAAGCAACACAATCTTGCTTTAAGCAACTTTTAAATATTTTAACCCATCTAATCTTTAGATTTTACGCTCTCCGCTTTTGGACTACGTTGACCTTGCAAAACTTAAAATAGGCTTTTTTCATGTTTTGTTGACCTTAATAGGCTCAACATATAACCGCAAAGCTTTATGCGTTGGAAATTCCTTTTTGGCTTAAATGTAAAATGATGTTGTTTTTAGTTGGTGAAAAGTAGATATTTAACAGAGCCAAGCTTTTCACTCTATTATTGCAAAAATCTTAAAGCAAACAGCAAGCAAAGTAAATTTTTTACTAAAAAAAATAAGAATGAGAATAAGAATAAGAATGTAAATAAGAAAAAAGAACCAAAGTAACCGTGAAACTTTCTTTATATATTGAAGCTGAAAAGCATTTATAACACATTTTCCGCCAGTTGACTCTGCCCAATTGAAATGCCACAAATTCAAATAACCGTAAACAAATTAAAGCCAAGCAAGAAAATAAAACACCAAATTCTGCCAAAAAAAAAAAAAAGGTAAAGATAAAAGTTCTTAAGCAAAATTTGCATGATACAACTGTGTGGGCAGGGTCGTTTCTGAGGAAAAATGGTAGCGCAAAAGCAACGTATTTTAAACTTACTCCCAACAAAAGTCTGGCATGCTTGACTAACAATTTTTATTGGTTTGTTAAAAAAAAACAAAATTTTTTATTTTTCAAATCAATTTTAAAATATTTTCCTTTATTTTTAAAGATATTTTGTAACGATTTATGTAGGTCTGTATATAATATATATTTAAATATTTTTATCTAAATAGTTAAAAATAATATGCTTAAAACTAGATTAGTTATAACAGCTTTAAGATGAAAACCAGTTTTTCTTCAAATGCTTACAAGTTAACCAATATACAGACATAGTTTAAATATTTAAGAGAGTTTTGGTAGATCGAAAAACCATCTATGTCAAAACAAGGACACATTTTTTTTGCTAGATTTTAAATGTGCTCGAAAAATTGGTTTTTTTTTAGCAATTTTTGCGTTTTATTCATCGAATTCAACTAAATCAATTGATATTATCAATTGATAAATAAAAATCAAGATGATTTTTTTAAGGATATAAGTAAGGTAAGCTATGAATTTTTGACCCTTGAAAGTACTTTGAACGTGCTTCTTGTGTTCAATTGTAACAATCAAACCAAAACTAGACCTACATGTTTTATATCAACACTGATTGGCTTGTGTTCTTGTAACATGAAACTTGAAATAACATTGTTTGATTTTACCAATCCCAGTCTAACGAGGTTCGTTAGTACATACGAACATGGTTGCCCCGAAATTAAATGAAAGGACACGGAGAAAAAAAAATGGGCTAAAATCAAGCTCAAAGCGTTCGTAAATAAAATTAGCTCAATAGAGCTCAAACAATCTCAAAGCACGTATTCACGTAAAAATGAATTTTTTGTTGTTGTTGTTTTTGCTCATAAAGAAATAAAGGGTTCAGTGAAATAACGCCCAATGAAATAACGCCCAAAATAAAAAATTATATAACGCCCAAAATATTTTGGGCTTTAAAAAATGAAATAACGATCAAAATAAAAAATGAAATAAGGCCCAAAATAAATGAAATAACGCCCAAATCAAAAATGAAATAATGCCCAAAATATTTTCAAAGCAAATCATTTAAAATATTTTGGGCCTTATTTTATAATGAAATAACGCCCAAAATTCGTATGAAAAATATTTGGGCGTTATTTCATTTTTGATTTTGGGCGTTATTTCATAATGAAATAAAGCCCAAATCAAAAATGAAATAATGCCCAAAATATTTTCAAAGCAAATCATTTAAAATATTTTGGGCCTTATTTTATAATGAAATAACGCCCAAAATTCGTATGAAAAATATTTGGGCGTTATTTCATTTTTGATTTTGGGCGTTATTTCAAAATGAAATAAAGCCCAAAATAAAAAATGAAATAACGCCCAAATAAAATGAAATAAAGCCCAAAATTGTGGGCCTTATTTCATTATGAAATAACGCCCAAATTTGTATGGAAATTATTTGGGCGTTATTTCATTTTTTATTTGAGCGTTATTTCATTGAACCAAAAATATTTGGGCATTATTTCATTTTTGATTTTGGGCGTTATTTCATAATGAAATAAAGCCCAAAATAAAAAATGAAATAACGCCCAAATAAAATGAAACATAGCCCAAAATTGTGGGCCTTATTTCATTGGTTCAGTGAAATAACGCCCAATTAAATAACGCCCATAATAAAAAATGAAATAACGCCCAAAATATTTTGGGCTTTAAAAAATGAAATAACGCCCAAAATGAAAAATTAAATAAAGCTCAAAATAAATGAAATAACGCCCAAATCAAAAATGAAATAATGCCCAAAATATTTTCAAAGCAAATCATTTAAAATATTTTGGGCCTTACTTCATAATGAAATAACGCCCAAAATTTGTATGAAAAATATATGGGCGTTATTTCATTTTTGATTTTGGGCGTTATTTCATAATGAAATAAAGCCCAAAATAATAAATGAAATAACGCCCAAATAAAATGAAATAAAAACCAAAATTTTGGGCCTTATTTCATTATGAAATAACGCCCAAATTTGTATTGAAATTTTTTGGGCGTTATTTCATTTTTATTTGGGCGTTATTTCATTGGGAGTTATTTCACTGAACCTATTTCATTATGAAATATCGCCCAAATTCGCATGGAAATTTTTTTGGGCGGTATTTCATTTTTTATTTGGGCGTTATTTCATTGAACCAAAATAAGCAACCGATCGACATAATTCTTAGTTGGTTTTTGTTGCTGTTAGAAAAGTGTAGAAAAGTGCAGAACATAAATTAAAAAATATAAATAAAATATAAAAAAGAAATTATAATTTTAAATTTGCGACTTGTCATCTTTTTTTTTGGTTCCTTTGATGCCTTACCAAACATTTGTAAGATACATTTTGTCATGTTTTGTATTATTAAAATTCAAAATTCTTAAAATGTAACATTCCGAAATTTCTTAGATTAGACATATGAGAGCATGTTAACTTGTTTTATTGACAATCCATAAATGACATGTTTTTTTTTTTTATAATCAATACAAAAATGTCATGTCAATGCTAAAGTGAGCATATTAGTTTGTTGACGAACAATCCAAAAATCACATACATTATGCACAAATGAACGTGTTAATATTTTTAATAAACGATCGCATTATGGCTTGATAACGAGAATAGTAAGGCTAAGCTCAGAATCAATCAAGCAAAAAATAAATTGATTTGGGATTTTTTTTCAGATCAAATTTCTCTCCATGAAGGTATACACTAGAACTTTGAGTTGATAGAACACTAGAATTTCGATACTTTTAAAAAATCTAGTCCAAACTAGCTCAAAAAGTCAAATTTATACAAAACTATTCATAACAGAACAATAGGGGAAAAACGAATGTTCATCTGGACAATCCTCCCAACCTATAACTACTTTTCAAGTATGAGTGATACTAAAATGGTGTATTTACTAGGGAACTACTAAATCACTACATATGATGCAATTTTAATACTTGTAGAATATTTGGTACAATACTAGATCCAAAAGACCAAGAAAATTCTGAAAAAATCAGTAGTATTTTAAAAAACAACAAGTATAAATCAAAAAAGATTCAGAAAAGATTCAAAAAAGATTCAGAAATTACATTTCAATTCCATCAAAAAAAATATAAATTGATGTTAAAAAGTTCCGTCTTATTTTAAAAATATATAAGATTATATGGCTATTTCCATCGTAACTCACGCAACATGCGTATCTCATTAAGCTCATTTTCTAGGAAGTTTATGTTATGAATGAAAAAAAATTTCTAATGTACATATATCTTAGAAGAAATTGTAATGGTATGATCTAACAAAATTGTCGTTCCTGTAAATAACTAAGAATAGCAGTAGTAAATATGGGCGTAACTCATGCGACAAAAAACGGAAGTGTGTTTTACAAGCAAGTTTAGATTTTAAGAATTCAGCGAGTTTTCCCAAATAACTTATTTTTCTTTTTAATTTTTAAATAAAGAAAAAACAGTGAAGTTTCATAATAAAAAAAATCTTTACCGTAACTCACGCAACATAGCCCACGCGACAAAATTTCCGTTAAGAAAATGTGTAATTAAGAAGACCAACTAAGGCTTTTAAATATAGTTTATATTATAAAATATAAAAAGATATGTATTCTATTACAACAAATAAATTCTGATTTCAAAGAGTTAAAAAAAAAATAAAAAAAGCATCAAATTAAAGGTGAAACGTCTACACTTTAATTGTATACATCATCGATAAATACGTTTTAGCGACTTTAATACAAAATTTATCGACAAATAAAAAGAATTGATAACTTTTTATACCCACAATATTGTGAGTATTCGACCATTATACAACAGTATTTTACTAGATTAAAAAATTGGACATGAAATACATTAAATTTTTCAGCTGTGATTGACATTTTCCTGGAAATGCCCATATTCAAATTTATATTTTTAAATTCAAATGTATCGAAAATATTCCATAAAGCCAACAAATTTCAAATTCCACGAAATATGTACTTGAAAGTAGGCCTCAAGGCTTGAATTATATTTGAACAAACTTTTATTCGAACTTTTGTTATTTTCAAGATTTAAAAATGTATATGTGGTCTTTAACGTTACATTTACAATGAAAAATCTAAATTAAAGAACAATATCAAGGAAAAGGATCAAGTTAACGATAATAGTTTCATAAAAGTGTGGTCTTTAACGTTACATTTTTATACCTTTTTGTTCCAATTTGTATTTTTTCCGTGCGCGACACAGGCGAAATAAATGTATGCTGTGAAACGCGACAAAAGGAGACCACTTTGATATATCTGTATCGACAAGGAATAACCGCTTTAGTCAAGTTAGGTCAAAGTTAGGTTATTACTTTCATTTCATTTCTCGCAACAAAGAAAAGAATACGCAAATTTGTATGGCAAATTTTTGAATGCACTTATATTGAGAATTTAGTGTTCGATGCCATCAAATAGCATAAGTCAGGGTTCCCTGATTTAAGGTACCGATTTTAACACTTAAAATGCTCTCCTGAAAACCTGAAAAATTATTTAAGCAGTTATTTCTTATCGATGCAGATTTATGTTTTCCGATGGTGTGGTATATATGAAGGGAATATTGTCGATATAGCGCAAAATTAAAAAAAATAAAATTATTCGCCCGTTACTCCTCAAGTAACGTAAGTATAAATTTTGTTGGGATATAAAAATATATGGTACAAAAACGCAGTTAAAACTGCAATACATCACCTTAATTAATAATACATGACCTTAATTGAAGCAATTGATCTTTTCCGAATTTTTTCATTACAAATGATTTTTTTTAATTTAAAACAAGATTTTTTTAATTTCAACAGATCTTTTGTGAGTCAACAGATCTTTTGTTTAGTTCAAATATATTTTTTGTAATGAATATTTAATAATGAATTTTATAGAGAGTATACATAGGGTTATTAAAGATTGTTGATAATTGTTGGAACTAGTTCAGAACTGTTGAAATGAACTTCATACTTTATATTATATAAAGAACTAGAGTACTAAAAAGGGTATTAAAGAAAGTTGACAAAAGTATACTAAAGATAAGTATTAATATTCGAAACTACTTTAGAACTTCTTTTAAAATATTTCACTTTTTCACGGCGAAATCTTGGTTGTTCGTCATACAGATGAATGTCCTCTTGCACGAAACTCTCGCTTATATTTTTAACGATGTTGATTTTGACACAAGTGATTTTTCAAAATTATATAAAGGGTATTATAGACAGTAAACAAAAAGGTATTATATGTAGCTAAATAGTTATTTTTGAAACTAGTTCAGAACTTTTCTTAACAAAATTCACGTTTTCCCAAAGATAGTTTTGTTGTTAGTCATCCGCTCTCGCTAATATTTTTCCCACTCTTTAAAATTTTGACATAAGTGATTTTTCGATAAAATACCTCTCAACAAACAGTAACAATCTTAAACAATTTTACACCAACCATTGCACCATATTTATAAACACTGTATATCTTAATTAAAAAACACAAAAATGTTCTACTTTTTATACAATTTTTACACGCTACTAAAACTTTATTGAAATTTGAAAATTTTCGTTGAATATGATGATGATACTCTTTAGTTTTTCGTTAAATATGCCTTTGACATAACTTTTGCTTTATTTAGCTATAATAATACCACGCCACTGCCTCATATTTCAAAGCAAATGTTATGTTTTTAAGTTAAAAACAAAATAATTTCTGTTTTTTCGTCTAGTTTTCCCTAAATTAATCGTTTCTTTGCCTCAAACCTCAACTCTTCTTAAACTATGATACAATGTTTGTTGCTGTTGTTGTTATTTATTAGAATAATACTTCTTACAAATAGTTGTTTTTGTAAAGCTTTTATGCCATTGCTCCATTTTACGGTATATTTATAGTTTTAACCGTAAAATGTTTTTTTTTTTGTTTTCTTTAATTTAATTTTGTTTAGAATAGTTTAAAAAAATAAAATTCATATAATATTTACTAAATATGTATGTAGTTTATTTTGTATCTTGTAAAGTTAAGACGATATTTAATCTTGTTCCACGAGTTATTTTTTTCTATTTATTCATTTAGTTCAATAAATTGTACTACTTTAAAAAGTTGTGTGTTTTTGTTTTTAATCAATATTTTAAAGCTTTCAGAATTTTTAACTTAATCTATTTATTTTTTTCTCTGTTATAATACTTTCCACGTAGTTAGTTAATAGCTATAATTTGTTTTTTTTTTCATATATATTGTACATAGAATTTCACAAAACATTAACATTTATTTTTTGTTTTCTTTTTATTTTAGTTAATTATTTTAGTTTAAAAAAATAGTCGACTACTTTTTTTAAAAAACACTTATTATTTGTGTCCATTTAGTTTTCGTTTCCCATGTTTGATTATTAATTTTAGTTTCAGCTTAAATTTTATTGGTACTGTATCATTATAAAAAAAGTAAATTTATAAATGTACCCACATAGCTACTTATAAAGAACAGTTTGAACGAGTAAAAGCTTACAGTACAAAGAGTTATTTAAGAGTAAAAAATTGGAAAGTTCAGTTTAACGAGTGAAAAAGTCAAAAAGTGTGCTTTTTTCCAAAAGTTGTCATAACAATAGAGATATAAAGAGGTAAGGATTAAGAATAAGAGTAAGAGTTAGAATTAGAGTAAGAGTTAAAGTTAGAGTTAGAGTTACAGTAAGAGTTAGAGTTAGAATAAGATTAAAAGACTGAGTGCATGATATAAAATATTAATACTTTGTTGAGCAGTATTTAGAATACATATAATAAATAGCTAAACAGTGCAATAAAGATATACATTTGGTAGCATAGCTTGTAGAGCTCTCTCTCTCTCTCTCCCTTTCTCTCTAGTCGCTCTTTGTTGCTTACACTTGTTCTGCTGTCTCATCCAAAACCATCGAGTGCAGATCCATAGCGGAACGCGTTTTTCTTGGTGGTTTCGGTATGACCATAAATTGACTGGGACTTGGTCCAACAAACACGGAGTTTTGACGTGGCCGCGAGAGCGAAGGATTCGTTGAGTGTGAAGTGTAGCCTGCAATGAAAAAAGAAAAACGTAATGAGGAAAAACGCAAAAAGGAATAGAATGTGTTTATTAAGTAAGGATTAAATTTAAGATATAGAGGAAGACTCGTTCAGCCGTTTCAGAATAAAAAATCGAAAAAACACATCGCTCTGATTTGCTGAAATCAGTTCACGTATAATAATTTCCAATAAAAAATTTTTAAGAGTTTTCAGTACCACATGGAAAACACCACCCCAAGAATGCATTGATCTATTGAGGATGAAGAGATAATTTTATATATATACTAGTATAGTAGCCCGTCATATGACGGATCGTATTTGAAGACGATATGATAACATTTTTACATTCACTTCAAATGTTGTTATGTTACAGTCGTCGTCAGTGTGTTACTTACTGATAAATGTCAAATAAATTTTGTGTGCATACTTTTTTCAAATAAAAAACACAGTTTTATATCCTGAATGAATAGTTTGAGCGGTATTTGGTGTGGAGCACGAACTATGTACAGTATGAACGAAACAGGTTCTGGTTCAGGCTAAACAGGTTAAAAAAGAATAGCAATAACAACTTTGAACGGTTTGAGCGATATAGGGCACGGAGCAAACGCTTGCTTTTTGTATATTAAGATACTATTCAATATAGAATAGATCATATTAAATGCTCAGGAAGGAGGTTCTGTTAAGAAATAATAATCCTTCTCCAATTCTTTGCACCGATTTATGCCCTTATCAAAAATTTAATTTTTCTCTATAACCAATATTTTCCTAATCCTTTAACTACATTTTATTACAAATCACTGTTTTTATTGCTCTCTAACTTCTTGTCCTAATCATTAGAATCATTGTCTTATACATCCTTATTTAAATCGTTGTACAATTCTATGTCTTTATCTTCGTCCAAATTTTTATCGTAATTTATCTCATAAGCTTAGTTCTGATTCTTGTTCAGGTCCTTGTCAAAGTGCCCGTTATTTACCTTGCCTAAGTTCTTGTTTTTCTTATTGCCTAAATTTTTAAACGTATTTTGATGTTGATGTTGATGTTGATGTTGATGTTGATGTTGATGTTGATGTTGATGATGATGATGATGTTGATGCACGGTTAAAAATTTTGGACTAGTTTTTAATCCAAACTTTGGTTTAAAGGAATTTTTAATCCAAAAAGTACTATATTTTATTCCATACTTAAGTTTAATTTGTTTTTAATCCAAAAAAGTTTAAGTTTAAGACTATTTTTGGACTACAAATTTACATTAAGGTGTATTTTCAGGAAAAATTATTTATGTTACCTAAGATTGAAAACTATTACTGCTACGAAATTTACGCTCAATATAATAGTTAATGTTGTTAAAGCATCCGAAGTTTATTTTTTAATTAAATGAACCAATTGTTTCTTAAAATCTGAACCAAAATTTTATTATAATCATTATTACATTGAGCAGTGTTTCATAATACATAATAAGGGTATTCATGCAAAGCGGCAAGCTTGTATTTTGTGCAATTAGTTATTTTTATCAGTCGATTGTGCATTTGGAGAGATATGGCAGCTGTTAACTTGTTAACAGTTAACTTTCAGCATACATATAAACAGCTGATTGCTGGTTTGTGATATATCTGGTTTGTGTAAACGGTTCTCCATACATTTCATTTATAAGGCTGATAAACTTATACGGTTTATATCATTTATAAGGGCATTGCCCATTTGCATGAATACCCTTAATGTATATATAGTGAAGTTTATGGCAATATAATAATATGTTCACACGAAGGCGTTTTGGCTGAAAAGCCAACGAAAAGCAGCTCTTTATTTGACAGTTCTTCTATGGCGAAAAGCTGAATATTATGTAGCTTTCCAGCTGAAAAGCCATTGGCACGGACGCGACATTCGCACGGTTTTAATTACTCGAAAAACAAGAAAGAAACAAAAAGAACCAATATGTATTTTAAGGGTTCTAACGCGATGAAAGAGTGCTACATTTTATAAAAATATTGGCAATATTTAGTACAAATTAGTTCAAAGTACGCGACAAAAAAAAAAATAAGTTTTTTTTAGCTCGTATAGAAATATGCAAAATTTAGCATAAATTAAGTGTAAGAACTTTTTTTAATATATATATACATGCTTATGGAGGTCAAAGGATAACTTTTCTTCGTAGACTTATGAAATATGAGAATTATCTCTTACTTTTTTTCTCACGAGTTCTCACCTTTGTGGATTAAAAAGTAATCCTTTTATATTTTTAACTTTTTTGGACTAAAATCTAATCCTTTTTGGATTATAATATTTTATACTTTCTGCGGATTAAAAATTATTCCTTTTTGGATTAAAAAATTTTAAACTTTTTGCGGATTAAAAATAAGTCCTTTTTGGATTGGAAAATTTAAAACTTTTCATTGGATTAAAAAGTAATCTTTTTTTGGTCGTGTCCTATATGTAATCCAAAAAAGATTAAAATTTAGCCCAAGATTTTTAACCGTGTGTTGATGTTGATGATGATGTCGATATCGATGTCGATGTCGATGTCGATGTCGATGTCAATGTCGATGTCGAGATCGATGTCTATGTCGATCGATGACGATGACGATGTTGATGTTCTATTTTTATTTGGTTTTTTATTATTTTTATTTGATTTTGATTTTGATTTTCATATTCATATTCATATTCATATTCATATTCATATACATATTCATATTCATATTCATATTCATATTCATATTCATATTCATATTCATATTAATATTCATATTCATATTCATATTCATGTTCATATTCATATTCATATTCATATTCATATTCATATTCATATTCATATTCATATTCATATTCATATTCATATTCATATTCATATTCATATTCATATTCATATTCATATTCATATTCATATTCATATTCATATTCATATTCATATTCATATTCATATTCATATTCATATTCATATTCATATTCATATTCATATTCATATTCATATTCATATTCATATTCATATTCATATTCATATTCATATTCATATTCATATTCATATTCATATTCATATTCATATTCATATTCATATTCATATTCATATTCATATTCATATTCATATTCATATTCATATTCATATTCATATTCATATTCATATTCATATTCATATTCATATTCATATTCATATTCATATTCATATTCATATTCATATTCATATTCATATTCATATTCATATTCATATTCATATTCATATTCATATTCATATTCATATTCATATTCATATTCATATTCATATTCATATTCATATTCATATTCATATTCATATTCATATTCATATTCATATTCATATTCATATTCATATTCATATTCATATTCATATTCATATTCATATTCATATTCATATTCATATTCATATTCATATTCATATTCATATTCATATTCATATTCATATTCATATTCATATTCATATTCATATTCATATTCATATTCATATTCATATTCATATTCATATTCATATTCATATTCATATTCATATTCATATTCATATTCATATTCATATTCATATTCATATTCATATTCATATTCATATTCATATTCATATTCATATTCATATTCATATTCATATTCATATTCATATTCATATTCATATTCATATTCATATTCATATTCATATTCATATTCATATTCATATTCATATTCATATTCATATTCATATTCATATTCATATTCATATTCATATTCATATTCATATTCATATTCATATTCATATTCATATTCATATTCATATTCATATTCATATTCATATTCATATTCATATTCATATTCATATTCATATTCATATTCATATTCATATTCATATTCATATTCATATTCATATTCATATTCATATTCATATTCATATTCATATTCATATTCATATTCATATTCATATTCATATTCATATTCATATTCATATTCATATTCATATTCATATTCATATTCATATTCATATTCATATTCATATTCATATTCATATTCATATTCATATTCATATTCATATTCATATTCATATTCATATTCATATTCATATTCATATTCATATTCATATTCATATTCATATTCATATTCATATTCATATTCATATTCATATTCATATTCATATTCATATTCATATTCATATTCATATTCATATTCATATTCATATTCATATTCATATTCATATTCATATTCATATTCATATTCATATTCATATTCATATTCATATTCATATTCATATTCATATTCATATTCATATTCATATTCATATTCATATTCATATTCATATTCATATTCATATTCATATTCATATTCATATTCATATTCATATTCATATTCATATTCATATTCATATTCATATTCATATTCATATTCATATTCATATTCATATTCATATTCATATTCATATTCATATTCATATTCATATTCATATTCATATTCATATTCATATTCATATTCATATTCATATTCATATTCATATTCATATTCATATTCATATTCATATTCATATTCATATTCATATTCATATTCATATTCATATTCATATTCATATTCATATTCATATTCATATTCATATTCATATTCATATTCATATTCATATTCATATTCATATTCATATTCATATTCATATTCATATTCATATTCATATTCATATTCATATTCATATTCATATTCATATTCA
This sequence comes from Tetanocera ferruginea, assembly GCA_958299015.1. Taxonomy (NCBI): domain Eukaryota; kingdom Metazoa; phylum Arthropoda; class Insecta; order Diptera; family Sciomyzidae; genus Tetanocera; species Tetanocera ferruginea. Next base: position 26,777,678 of record OY282643.1, on the reverse strand, counting down.
TATTCATATTCATATTCATATTCATATTCATATTCATATTCATATTCATATTCATATTCATATTCATATTCATATTCATATTCATATTCATATTCATATTCATATTCATATTCATATTCATATTCATATTCATATTCATATTCATATTCATATTCATATTCATATTCATATTCATATTCATATTCATATTCATATTCATATTCATATTCATATTCATATTCATATTCATATTCATATTCATATTCATATTCATATTCATATTCATATTCATATTCATATTCATATTCATATTCATATTCATATTCATATTCATATTCATATTCATATTCATATTCATATTCATATTCATATTCATATTCATATTCATATTCATATTCATATTCATATTCATATTCATATTCATATTCATATTCATATTCATATTCATATTCATATTCATATTCATATTCATATTCATATTCATATTCATATTCATATTCATATTCATATTCATATTCATATTCATATTCATATTCATATTCATATTCATATTCATATTCATATTCATATTCATATTCATATTCATATTCATATTCATATTCATATTCATATTCATATTCATATTCATATTCATATTCATATTCATATTCATATTCATATTCATATTCATATTCATATTCATATTCATATTCATATTCATATTCATATTCATATTCATATTCATATTCATATTCATATTCATATTCATATTCATATTCATATTCATATTCATATTCATATTCATATTCATATTCATATTCATATTCATATTCATATTCATATTCATATTCATATTCATATTCATATTCATATTCATATTCATATTCATATTCATATTCATATTCATATTCATATTCATATTCATATTCATATTCATATTCATATTCATATTCATATTCATATTCATATTCATATTCATATTCATATTCATATTCATATTCATATTCATATTCATATTCATATTCATATTCATATTCATATTCATATTCATATTCATATTCATATTCATATTCATATTCATATTCATATTCATATTCATATTCATATTCATATTCATATTCATATTCATATTCATATTCATATTCATATTCATATTCATATTCATATTCATATTCATATTCATATTCATATTCATATTCATATTCATATTCATATTCATATTCATATTCATATTCATATTCATATTCATATTCATATTCATATTCATATTCATATTCATATTCATATTCATATTCATATTCATATTCATATTCATATTCATATTCATATTCATATTCATATTCATATTCATATTCATATTCATATTCATATTCATATTCATATTCATATTCATATTCATATTCATATTCATATTCATATTCATATTCATATTCATATTCATATTCATATTCATATTCATATTCATATTCATATTCATATTCATATTCATATTCATATTCATATTCATATTCATATTCATATTCATATTCATATTCATATTCATATTCATATTCATATTCATATTCATATTCATATTCATATTCATATTCATATTCATATTCATATTCATATTCATATTCATATTCATATTCATATTCATATTCATATTCATATTCATATTCATATTCATATTCATATTCATATTCATATTCATATTCATATTCATATTCATATTCATATTCATATTCATATTCATATTCATATTCATATTCATATTCATATTCATATTCATATTCATATTCATATTCATATTCATATTCATATTCATATTCATATTCATATTCATATTCATATTCATATTCATATTCATATTCATATTCATATTCATATTCATATTCATATTCATATTCATATTCATATTCATATTCATATTCATATTCATATTCATATTCATATTCATATTCATATTCATATTCATATTCATATTCATATTCATATTCATATTCATATTCATATTCATATTCATATTCATATTCATATTCATATTCATATTCATATTCATATTCATATTCATATTCATATTCATATTCATATTCATATTCATATTCATATTCATATTCATATTCATATTCATATTCATATTCATATTCATATTCATATTCATATTCATATTCATATTCATATTCATATTCATATTCATATTCATATTCATATTCATATTCATATTCATATTCATATTCATATTCATATTCATATTCATATTCATATTCATATTCATATTCATATTCATATTCATATTCATATTCATATTCATATTCATATTCATATTCATATTCATATTCATATTCATATTCATATTCATATTCATATTCATATTCATATTCATATTCATATTCATATTCATATTCATATTCATATTCATATTCATATTCATATTCATATTCATATTCATATTCATATTCATATTCATATTCATATTCATATTCATATTCATATTCATATTCATATTCATATTCATATTCATATTCATATTCATATTCATATTCATATTCATATTCATATTCATATTCATATTCATATTCATATTCATATTCATATTCATATTCATATTCATATTCATATTCATATTCATATTCATATTCATATTCATATTCATATTCATATTCATATTCATATTCATATTCATATTCATATTCATATTCATATTCATATTCATATTCATATTCATATTCATATTCATATTCATATTCATATTCATATTCATATTCATATTCATATTCATATTCATATTCATATTCATATTCATATTCATATTCATATTCATATTCATATTCATATTCATATTCATATTCATATTCATATTCATATTCATATTCATATTCATATTCATATTCATATTCATATTCATATTCATATTCATATTCATATTCATATTCATATTCATATTCATATTCATATTCATATTCATATTCATATTCATATTCATATTCATATTCATATTCATATTCATATTCATATTCATATTCATATTCATATTCATATTCATATTCATATTCATATTCATATTCATATTCATATTCATATTCATATTCATATTCATATTCATATTCATATTCATATTCATATTCATATTCATATTCATATTCATATTCATATTCATATTCATATTCATATTCATATTCATATTCATATTCATATTCATATTCATATTCATATTCATATTCATATTCATATTCATATTCATATTCATATTCATATTCATATTCATATTCATATTCATATTCATATTCATATTCATATTCATATTCATATTCATATTCATATTCATATTCATATTCATATTCATATTCATATTCATATTCATATTCATATTCATATTCATATTCATATTCATATTCATATTCATATTCATATTCATATTCATATTCATATTCATATTCATATTCATATTCATATTCATATTCATATTCATATTCATATTCATATTCATATTCATATTCATATTCATATTCATATTCATATTCATATTCATATTCATATTCATATTCATATTCATATTCATATTCATATTCATATTCATATTCATATTCATATTCATATTCATATTCATATTCATATTCATATTCATATTCATATTCATATTCATATTCATATTCATATTCATATTCATATTCATATTCATATTCATATTCATATTCATATTCATATTCATATTCATATTCATATTCATATTCATATTCATATTCATATTCATATTCATATTCATATTCATATTCATATTCATATTCATATTCATATTCATATTCATATTCATATTCATATTCATATTCATATTCATATTCATATTCATATTCATATTCATATTCATATTCATATTCATATTCATATTCATATTCATATTCATATTCATATTCATATTCATATTCATATTCATATTCATATTCATATTCATATTCATATTCATATTCATATTCATATTCATATTCATATTCATATTCATATTCATATTCATATTCATATTCATATTCATATTCATATTCATATTCATATTCATATTCATATTCATATTCATATTCATATTCATATTCATATTCATATTCATATTCATATTCATATTCATATTCATATTCATATTCATATTCATATTCATATTCATATTCATATTCATATTCATATTCATATTCATATTCATATTCATATTCATATTCATATTCATATTCATATTCATATTCATATTCATATTCATATTCATATTCATATTCATATTCATATTCATATTCATATTCATATTCATATTCATATTCATATTCATATTCATATTCATATTCATATTCATATTCATATTCATATTCATATTCATATTCATATTCATATTCATATTCATATTCATATTCATATTCATATTCATATTCATATTCATATTCATATTCATATTCATATTCATATTCATATTCATATTCATATTCATATTCATATTCATATTCATATTCATATTCATATTCATATTCATATTCATATTCATATTCATATTCATATTCATATTCATATTCATATTCATATTCATATTCATATTCATATTCATATTCATATTCATATTCATATTCATATTCATATTCATATTCATATTCATATTCATATTCATATTCATATTCATATTCATATTCATATTCATATTCATATTCATATTCATATTCATATTCATATTCATATTCATATTCATATTCATATTCATATTCATATTCATATTCATATTCATATTCATATTCATATTCATATTCATATTCATATTCATATTCATATTCATATTCATATTCATATTCATATTCATATTCATATTCATATTCATATTCATATTCATATTCATATTCATATTCATATTCATATTCATATTCATATTCATATTCATATTCATATTCATATTCATATTCATATTCATATTCATATTCATATTCATATTCATATTCATATTCATATTCATATTCATATTCATATTCATATTCATATTCATATTCATATTCATATTCATATTCATATTCATATTCATATTCATATTCATATTCATATTCATATTCATATTCATATTCATATTCATATTCATATTCATATTCATATTCATATTCATATTCATATTCATATTCATATTCATATTCATATTCATATTCATATTCATATTCATATTCATATTCATATTCATATTCATATTCATATTCATATTCATATTCATATTCATATTCATATTCATATTCATATTCATATTCATATTCATATTCATATTCATATTCATATTCATATTCATATTCATATTCATATTCATATTCATATTCATATTCATATTCATATTCATATTCATATTCATATTCATATTCATATTCATATTCATATTCATATTCATATTCATATTCATATTCATATTCATATTCATATTCATATTCATATTCATATTCATATTCATATTCATATTCATATTCATATTCATATTCATATTCATATTCATATTCATATTCATATTCATATTCATATTCATATTCATATTCATATTCATATTCATATTCATATTCATATTCATATTCATATTCATATTCATATTCATATTCATATTCATATTCATATTCATATTCATATTCATATTCATATTCATATTCATATTCATATTCATATTCATATTCATATTCATATTCATATTCATATTCATATTCATATTCATATTCATATTCATATTCATATTCATATTCATATTCATATTCATATTCATATTCATATTCATATTCATATTCATATTCATATTCATATTCATATTCATATTCATATTCATATTCATATTCATATTCATATTCATATTCATATTCATATTCATATTCATATTCATATTCATATTCATATTCATATTCATATTCATATTCATATTCATATTCATATTCATATTCATATTCATATTCATATTCATATTCATATTCATATTCATATTCATATTCATATTCATATTCATATTCATATTCATATTCATATTCATATTCATATTCATATTCATATTCATATTCATATTCATATTCATATTCATATTCATATTCATATTCATATTCATATTCATATTCATATTCATATTCATATTCATATTCATATTCATATTCATATTCATATTCATATTCATATTCATATTCATATTCATATTCATATTCATATTCATATTCATATTCATATTCATATTCATATTCATATTCATATTCATATTCATATTCATATTCATATTCATATTCATATTCATATTCATATTCATATTCATATTCATATTCATATTCATATTCATATTCATATTCATATTCATATTCATATTCATATTCATATTCATATTCATATTCATATTCATATTCATATTCATATTCATATTCATATTCATATTCATATTCATATTCATATTCATATTCATATTCATATTCATATTCATATTCATATTCATATTCATATTCATATTCATATTCATATTCATATTCATATTCATATTCATATTCATATTCATATTCATATTCATATTCATATTCATATTCATATTCATATTCATATTCATATTCATATTCATATTCATATTCATATTCATATTCATATTCATATTCATATTCATATTCATATTCATATTCATATTCATATTCATATTCATATTCATATTCATATTCATATTCATATTCATATTCATATTCATATTCATATTCATATTCATATTCATATTCATATTCATATTCATATTCATATTCATATTCATATTCATATTCATATTCATATTCATATTCATATTCATATTCATATTCATATTCATATTCATATTCATATTCATATTCATATTCATATTCATATTCATATTCATATTCATATTCATATTCATATTCATATTCATATTCATATTCATATTCATATTCATATTCATATTCATATTCATATTCATATTCATATTCATATTCATATTCATATTCATATTCATATTCATATTCATATTCATATTCATATTCATATTCATATTCATATTCATATTCATATTCATATTCATATTCATATTCATATTCATATTCATATTCATATTCATATTCATATTCATATTCATATTCATATTCATATTCATATTCATATTCATATTCATATTCATATTCATATTCATATTCATATTCATATTCATATTCATATTCATATTCATATTCATATTCATATTCATATTCATATTCATATTCATATTCATATTCATATTCATATTCATATTCATATTCATATTCATATTCATATTCATATTCATATTCATATTCATATTCATATTCATATTCATATTCATATTCATATTCATATTCATATTCATATTCATATTCATATTCATATTCATATTCATATTCATATTCATATTCATATTCATATTCATATTCATATTCATATTCATATTCATATTCATATTCATATTCATATTCATATTCATATTCATATTCATATTCATATTCATATTCATATTCATATTCATATTCATATTCATATTCATATTCATATTCATATTCATATTCATATTCATATTCATATTCATATTCATATTCATATTCATATTCATATTCATATTCATATTCATATTCATATTCATATTCATATTCATATTCATATTCATATTCATATTCATATTCATATTCATATTCATATTCATATTCATATTCATATTCATATTCATATTCATATTCATATTCATATTCATATTCATATTCATATTCATATTCATATTCATATTCATATTCATATTCATATTCATATTCATATTCATATTCATATTCATATTCATATTCATATTCATATTCATATTCATATTCATATTCATATTCATATTCATATTCATATTCATATTCATATTCATATTCATATTCATATTCATATTCATATTCATATTCATATTCATATTCATATTCATATTCATATTCATATTCATATTCATATTCATATTCATATTCATATTCATATTCATATTCATATTCATATTCATATTCATATTCATATTCATATTCATATTCATATTCATATTCATATTCATATTCATATTCATATTCATATTCATATTCATATTCATATTCATATTCATATTCATATTCATATTCATATTCATATTCATATTCATATTCATATTCATATTCATATTCATATTCATATTCATATTCATATTCATATTCATATTCATATTCATATTCATATTCATATTCATTTTCATTTTCATTTTCATTTTCATTTTCGTTTTCATTTTCATTTTCATTTTCATTTTCATTTTCATTTTCATTTTCATTTTCATTTTCATTTTCATTTTCATTTTCATTTTCATTTTCATCTTCATTTTCATCTTCATTTTCATTTTCATTTTCATTGAAAGTGATTTTATTTTCATTCATTTGATTTTGGTTTTGATTTTATATATTGAAGGAAGAGAGCCAGATGCTATTTTCATCTTTTTTTCGCTTAGTCATGAATCCTAAAGATTAACTCTTAGGCTCGTTCTTTAATCATTCCTTTATAAGGAACAAGTAAAATTTCAATGGAAGTTTGGGTAATTTCTCTTCCTAATTTTGCAAACGTAAAGCGTCATGTTATCACGTCACGAGCAATATAACAGACAAAAAAGGAAAATGGTAAAATTTCTTAATAAAATGGCTTCTGATCTCAGTTTATGTTTCAATTCAAGTCGTTTATAACTTTTTGGTGAACTTGACATTAAATGTTTATGATATAAGTATGTGTCATAACAGCAATTAAAAGGGTTAAACGTTATCATCATAACACAAGCATATAAATTATTTCAATTATTTAATAATCATGTCTTATCTCTGCTGCATATCATTATATAAACATATATCAATTTAAACGTTAATATGCTGCAATTAAAATAAATACCTTCCAGCCTTTAATAATGTGATGAGCAAACATCATGAAACATCATAATTAAAACGAAAGTTCCAACAATTAATGCGACAGTAACAATGAAAAGCATTAAAATTTCAGTCGTTGTTCACAATTTAATTACTGGCTCAAGCAAACACACACACATTCTAACAAACAAAATAAACATTACAATACATACGCAAACATGCGTTCTACACTCATACTCATACAACGACTGCCGCTACTCCGACTGTCTGTTTTGGTATGCTAGACGTACGCCATGCCAGCAACATCCCGTTTGGCCATTAAAATGCTTGAATGTCAACGAGTTATCTTAATTCATTGTCTTAAATTTCAATGTCAACCCAGCAACACTGACAGTTTTTTGTTTCATGGTTGGGTTCATGTGCTGATGGTACGAGTATATAATAAAAATTATACATTAAATGCGCGATTGCGCAAAAGAAACGCAGAACATGAAGAAATCACACCAGGCTAGAGAATGGCGCATGAAAGGACATTAGAAGAAAAATTTTAAGACTGAAAGTTATGATGATGACATGATATAAAATTTAATTGCTTAACATTTCAAATCACAAATAAAATACACACACTCACACGTACCAACTAATGCTTTGGTGTAGCAGTCAATTGCCAACCCACTCAGTGTCGAATAAAGCTGCCTGTCACCGACTAACACATATAAACAATTGAGATTTTAATGCTTTGCTGTTGAAAGAAATGAGTTCTGAAAGCTTGCGGCGTACAACTGTCCACTCAACTTGTATAAATATGCCTATATATCCAACACATATCGCATCTGCTGCAGCTAATGTGTCAACACTTTTTCAACACACTGTTCTCTACATATAAATCAGTCAAAACTTTTTGCCATTTTTATTCATTTACTTAAAGCATATTTATAGGCGCACTTTAATTGACATTAAATCCTGACTCATGCCAACATCATCGTCATCATCATAATCATCATCATCATCAAGTGGCCCCTAGCTACGCGCGCCCTGCTTGTTGCATTGTTCTCTCATATTATATGGCTCTTATAACGGCGCCTACCATCTCCATGGCTGTCATGAAAAAAGTGTGGAAAAGGATGCGTCTGTCGACTAACGAGATGACACTTTATTGCAAGCGACAGTGTACGCCCTTATGTCACCAGAGGACTTACAACGAACACATTGACTGCATAGTCAGCGCCTGCAAATGGACAGCAGAGAATGCTATTGTTGTTGTTGAGAAGTTCACAAGACTTTTTATGGTGTCAACTTACATCAAGTAATGATGATGTTGTCTGTTGAGTAGTTTTTGCGTGCCAATTTTGTTTGTATAGAGAAGTTAATCCTAGTTAAATTGTTCTGTATACAGACAAAGTTTTGCTGCAAAGTTTATGCATATAAAATGCTATTCAATGATATTAAATAAGTTTCATAAACAGCGATTAAGTTAAAGTTTTATTTGCGGTGACCCAGTTTTTGTGAAAATATTATTAGATAATAGCTGACACTAATAAAAATAGTAGAAGACTAATCCTTAAAGTTTTTCCTGTAAAACCTCATTTCTGAAACAGACTGGAAAGTAAAACTTTGTGTGTCTTAGATTAAGTAATTGTTGCTTTAAGTCTTGACATGTAATCAGGAATATATTTGTTCTTGTGTTAAGGTGTTAAGGTGGTTTTCTCAAAGGCTGAGGTATGACTGAGCCGCTCCAGGATCAAATAGAAATTCTTGTTGGTTTTAATATTTCAAGTACAATCAGTTTTTATTGAATAATCTATTTGATTAATTACGAGTATATATGCATATAGATTTTGTACATAAGTCTTTTCAAATACACAACAACAATTTGTGGTCTTGTGTTTCATTGAAAGAAGGGTTGTACTGTATCCCCTAATTGCATAATCGTTTACAAATCTTAAACTGAAATCTGTGAAATTGATCTGTCTTAAACAAGTCTTAAATCGAAAGTGAAACAAAAATGTGAATCTTGAAATTGCTAAAGTTGAAGAAGACGGTGCTGAATTCACACCTAATTCTCGTAATCTGAGCGAATTGCTTCAAATCTTATCATTCGTAGGTATCAAGCTATAATTTTCCAACAATTGCCCCCTGTGACTTTGCGTCGTTGATAACTGATTCGGGTGCAGTGATGCTCGGTATACGGTGCTTCGGTGAATATCGGTGATTGCGTTCATGGCGAGTTTATGTGACTTGGCTTTTGACAGAGTTGGACTTGGAAATATACCCCGATTGTTAAATAACTACATACATATATACTTTTTATGTAGCATTTAATTCTACAAATTGAATTACATATATATATCTTATGTATAAATTATTTTAATTTACATTTCTTTACAATAATAAAAATTGTAAATATATCACAGGCTTAATTTATTAGCTTTAGCCAAAAATTGGTTTTATGGCCATAAGTCCAGATTTTGAGGTAGTCTGGGCAAATTTCAATTAAAGAACATTTATTTAACACGACAACATCTAGCAAAAAAATAGCATTATCTTCCATTTATTTATCACTTATGTATATTTTAAATAAAAAAACATGATCATTCCGACGTTTTTAAAGTACTGCTAACATGTTCCGATCACATAAGTATTTTCACAAGATCTGTTCAGATAAAATTTGGATTCCCTTCAAGTTATGCCAAAAAAAGCAAAAAAAAAAACAAAATTGTTTTCCATTTTTTCACAAAAGTGTTGAAAGAAATAATTTCATGTTTACTGTTCATTAGGCCGTATCGAAAAACAGTGTTCATGTTCGCCTATTATACTGTTAACTACAACTTTGCCAAAGACAGTCAACCGATATCTTCAAGTATGACGGAGCTGTTGACCAAAAAGTGATGGTACCATTTTTAGGCGAAATCACCAAGGAGCATAATATGTTGGGAGCCAAAAAATAAAAAGGGTCACCAAACTCGCGAAACCCAGCCAGGGTTTTACTAACCTCTAGTCATAGAATCGAACCTATACCAAAGAATACTGTTATTTTGTTGACTGTTGCACAGTGTAATACACAAATATTAGCTAAAAGAATTTTATTGGAGGAAAGAATTCCTCCATCTTTTAAAGACGGTACAACTTTTTCGGAAAAGTGTAAAAAAAGCTTCATTTTCATTTAATAATTTTGAATGTGTGCAACTGTTAGTTTGGTGAGTACAAAACGCATGATTCTATTAATTTTTCTTATTCATAGCAGCTCAACATGGCCAAATAATTTATATTTAAATTCACAGAACAACGCAAAAACTTTCACACATTCATTCATTCTCACAAAAGGAATTTTACCTTCAGCGCTCGAAACTATGTTAAACCGTGAATAAAGTTCTTCAAATACGATGCAAGAGCATTACATGCAATAATATAGGTACAAACAAAGTTTTTGTACATTTTATCACACAGCATATCTTTGCAGGAAAGTATGTATATAAGTATGTTCTGAAGCTTAATTTTAATATACTTTCATATATTATAATATTCATGAAATAAATAAAACTGCACAGGAACAGGATTTTGCAAAACTTAACTGTATTATTTTATTTTCTCTTTTCTTTAATTTTTCATCAACCAGAGCAGAAATGCTTCAAGCTTTATACTTCATGAATGCCAACACGTAGCATATTCATCATCTACAACATGCATAGTATTTTCTGACATGCAAACAGACGTGAAAAACTGCAAAACAACAAAAGAATAACAAGAGAAAAATAAGAAAAAGGAATTATATTATAAATGAAACATTACACGATAGTTTACTCTTAACGGTTTTTATTTGAATTATCAATTTTAATAGCATTTTAAGGTTTTCCACTAGGAAGCAAGCAACTTAATGGCAACCATTAATCACTGACAGCATTTTACCTACTCGCCATATCATATGTAAAAATCAAAGTAAAAGTTCAACGAGCAAAATGCACAAAAGCAGTATGCAACACTGTTAAAATATATGCATTGCATTAACTGATATCTTGAAAAAAAATTTGCTGTAGGGAAGACAAGACATGATAAACGATGTTCTGTTAACGATTCCGATTACGTGATAGTTTTATGCAAATAAGCGGAAACATTGAAAATATCTAAGGTTGGAGTTACTCAGTTTAAGCTAGTGTTGCTCTTGATAAAATTTGACATCAGCTGGATGTAGACGATTTTATGCTAAAGAAAATACGATATCTACCATGTGTTGAAAACAAAATCCGGACTGGCACAACAGTAACAGTAACAGTAACAGTAACAGTAACAGTAACAGTAACAGTAACAGTAACAGTAACAGTAACAGTAACAGTAACAGTAACAGTAACAGTAACAGTAACAGTAACAGTAACAGTAACAGTAACAGTAACAGTAACAGTAACAGTAACAGTAACAGTAACAGTAACAGTAACAGTAACAGTAACAGTAACAGTAACAGTAACAGTAACAGTAACAGTAACAGTAACAGTAACAGTAACAGTAACAGTAACAGTAACAGTAACAGTAACAGTAACAGTAACAGTAACAGTAACAGTAACAGTAACAGTAACAGTAACAGTAACAGTAACAGTAACAGTAACAGTAACAGTAACAGTAACAGTAACAGTAACAGTAACAGTAACAGTAACAGTAACAGTAACAGTAACAGTAACAGTAACAGTAACAGTAACAGTAACAGTAACAGTAACAGTAACAGTAACAGTAACAGTAACAGTAACAGTAACAGTAACAGTAACAGTAACAGTAACAGTAACAGTAACAGTAACAGTAACAGTAACAGTAACAGTAACAGTAACAGTAACAGTAACAGTAACAGTAACAGTAACAGTAACAGTAACAGTAACAGTAACAGTAACAGTAACAGTAACAGTAACAGTAACAGTAACAGTAACAGTAACAGTAACAGTAACAGTAACAGTAACAGTAACAGTAACAGTAACAGTAACAGTAACAGTAACAGTAACAGTAACAGTAACAGTAACAGTAACAGTAACAGTAACAGTAACAGTAACAGTAACAGTAACAGTAACAGTAACAGTAACAGTAACAGTAACAGTAACAGTAACAGTAACAGTAACAGTAACAGTAACAGTAACAGTAACAGTAACAGTAACAGTAACAGTAACAGTAACAGTAACAGTAACAGTAACAGTAACAGTAACAGTAACAGTAACAGTAACAGTAACAGTAACAGTAACAGTAACAGTAACAGTAACAGTAACAGTAACAGTAACAGTAACAGTAACAGTAACAGTAACAGTAACAGTAACAGTAACAGTAACAGTAACAGTAACAGTAACAGTAACAGTAACAGTAACAGTAACAGTAACAGTAACAGTAACAGTAACAGTAACAGTAACAGTAACAGTAACAGTAACAGTAACAGTAACAGTAACAGTAACAGTAACAGTAACAGTAACAGTAACAGTAACAGTAACAGTAACAGTAACAGTAACAGTAACAGTAACAGTAACAGTAACAGTAACAGTAACAGTAACAGTAACAGTAACAGTAACAGTAACAGTAACAGTAACAGTAACAGTAACAGTAACAGTAACAGTAACAGTAACAGTAACAGTATCTTGTATCTTGTATCTTGTATCTTGTATCTTGTATCTTGTATCTTGTATCTTGTATCTTGTATCTTGTATCTTGTATCTTGTATCTTGTATCTTGTATCTTGTATCTTGTATCTTGTATCTTGTATCTTGTATCTTGTATCTTGTATCTTGTATCTTGTATCTTGTATCTTGTATCTTGTATCTTGTATCTTGTATCTTGTATCTTGTATCTTGTATCTTGTATCTTGTATCTTGTATCTTGTATCTTGTATCTTGTATCTTGTATCTTGTATCTTGTATCTTGTATCTTGTATCTTGTATCTTGTATCTTGTATCTTGTATCTTGTATCTTGTATCTTGTATCTTGTATCTTGTATCTTGTATCTTGTATCTTGTATCTTGTATCTTGTATCTTGTATCTTGTATCTTGTATCTTGTATCTTGTATCTTGTATCTTGTATCTTGTATCTTGTATCTTGTATCTTGTATCTTGTATCTTGTATCTTGTATCTTGTATCTTGTATCTTGTATCTTGTATCTTGTATCTTGTATCTTGTATCTTGTATCTTGTATCTTGTATCTTGTATCTTGTATCTTGTATCTTGTATCTTGTATCTTGTATCTTGTATCTTGTATCTTGTATCTTGTATCTTGTATCTTGTATCTTGTATCTTGTATCTTGTATCTTGTATCTTGTATCTTGTATCTTGTATCTTGTATCTTGTATCTTGTATCTTGTATCTTGTATCTTGTATCTTGTATCTTGTATCTTGTATCTTGTATCTTGTATCTTGTATCTTGTATCTTGTATCTTGTATCTTGTATCTTGTATCTTGTATCTTGTATCTTGTATCTTGTATCTTGTATCTTGTATCTTGTATCTTGTATCTTGTATCTTGTATCTTGTATCTTGTATCTTGTATCTTGTATCTTGTATCTTGTATCTTGTATCTTGTATCTTGTATCTTGTATCTTGTATCTTGTATCTTGTATCTTGTATCTTGTATCTTGTATCTTGTATCTTGTATCTTGTATCTTGTATCTTGTATCTTGTATCTTGTATCTTGTATCTTGTATCTTGTATCTTGTATCTTGTATCTTGTATCTTGTATCTTGTATCTTGTATCTTGTATCTTGTATCTTGTATCTTGTATCTTGTATCTTGTATCTTGTATCTTGTATCTTGTATCTTGTATCTTGTATCTTGTATCTTGTATCTTGTATCTTGTATCTTGTATCTTGTATCTTGTATCTTGTATCTTGTATCTTGTATCTTGTATCTTGTATCTTGTATCTTGTATCTTGTATCTTGTATCTTGTATCTTGTATCTTGTATCTTGTATCTTGTATCTTGTATCTTGTATCTTGTATCTTGTATCTTGTATCTTGTATCTTGTATCTTGTATCTTGTATCTTGTATCTTGTATCTTGTATCTTGTATCTTGTATCTTGTATCTTGTATCTTGTATCTTGTATCTTGTATCTTGTATCTTGTATCTTGTATCTTGTATCTTGTATCTTGTATCTTGTATCTTGTATCTTGTATCTTGTATCTTGTATCTTGTATCTTGTATCTTGTATCTTGTATCTTGTATCTTGTATCTTGTATCTTGTATCTTGTATCTTGTATCTTGTATCTTGTATCTTGTATCTTGTATCTTGTATCTTGTATCTTGTATCTTGTATCTTGTATCTTGTATCTTGTATCTTGTATCTTGTATCTTGTATCTTGTATCTTGTATCTTGTATCTTGTATCTTGTATCTTGTATCTTGTATCTTGTATCTTGTATCTTGTATCTTGTATCTTGTATCTTGTATCTTGTATCTTGTATCTTGTATCTTGTATCTTGTATCTTGTATCTTGTATCTTGTATCTTGTATCTTGTATCTTGTATCTTGTATCTTGTATCTTGTATCTTGTATCTTGTATCTTGTATCTTATATCTTGTAGCTTGTATATTGTATCTTGTATCTTGTTTCTTGTATCTTGTATCTTGTATCTTGTATCTTGTATCTTGTATCTTGTATCTTGTATCTTGTATCTTGTATCTTGTATCTTGTAGCTTGTATATTGTATCTTGTATCTTGTATCTTGTATCTTGTATCTTGTATCTTGTATCTTGTATCTTGTATCTTGTATCTTGTATCTTGTATCTTGTATCTTGTATCTTGTATCTTGTATCTTGTATCTTGTATCTTGTATCTTGTATCTTGTATCTTGTATCTTGTATCTTGTATCTTGTATCTTGTATCTTGTATCTTGTATCTTGTATCTTGTATCTTGTATCTTGTATCTTGTATCTTGTATCTTGTATCTTGTATCTTGTATCTTGTATCTTGTATCTTGTATCTTGTAGCTTGTATATTGTATCTTGTATCTTGTATCTTGTATCTTGTATCTTGTATCTTGTATCTTGTATCTTGTATCTTGTATCTTGTATCTTGTATCTTGTATCTTGTATATTGTATCTTTAATTATATCTGTTATCATGTTTTTTAGATTTTTACCTTTTTTGCTAATTTTTTTTTTTAATTTCTTGTTAAACAGGAAATATTTTTTTTTTTATTTCCTTTGTGTTACAGATACACATTTTAAGTGAATCTATCAGTGGGCCATTGATATGTTGTGATGGAGATATGAATCTGTTATTGAAAAGAAAAGCTTTTACTCACCTTTCGCATATAAGCTGGGATTATATGTGGCAAATTGACACGTTGGCATATTCAATTGGTTCACCATTCCCATAGACATGCGTGACACTGATGCTCGCTAGAATGAAAGTAAAAAAAAAATATTGACTGAATATTGAAAATTCTTTTTTTTTTTTTTGGTTTTTTTTAAATTTATGGAAAACCTTATTTAATATTAAAGTGCAAATTTGTTTAATTGAGAGAAAATATTTTAATGTGCAAATTGAGAACCTCTTTAAGCCATTAGATGTTTCAATTTTTAGATATGCATAAATAGTTTGAATCTGCTGAAAAGTTCAATTATCTTTTTATGGCGTAGTGCTGAATGAGAAATTTATGTGTTATTGATTTTTGTCTGCGTATGATCTCAAGTCATGCATTGAATAATTGTTTTTGCAGATATAAGGCTCATGCGAACACTTAAGATGTGCTGTCTGTCTGTCGACCTAGTTATTTAACGTCAAAGAAAAATGGAACAAACAGTAACATCGAGTTTTGTTTCATACTTTTTGCCATAAATATGCAAATGTTCAGAGTTTTTGTTTTAGCAACGTAAAATACGGCGCAGTCACGTCTTATGTTTTTTCACAAAAATGTTGTGTGCTATTTCAAGTCATTCATTGAGGTATCAATTTTGTTTTGACAGCTTGAACTTTTATTTTTCCAGTGTGTGCTTTCGATGTATCTCTTTCACTCCTGGGATATAAGCAAAATTTTAACTCTGTGTATAAGAATATTTAACATTTTCTTCAATCTGTTGCTTTGCAACCTCAAAGAATTGTTTTAGAATTCGAGGCTGAAAACCTTTGTTGTTAGTGCCTAGCTCCTAAGTTTGTTTATGTAATTTATTCATAAATAAATATTTAATAATAATAATAATAATAATAATGTTTTAGAATTGTTTTAGTAAATTTAAGATGAAGTTAACTTTTATGAAGGCTTTTATGTGTTACTGTGAATTACTTAAATATGAGAATATAAATTGTTCATTCTAAAACACTGCTTACCGGATGCGATTGCAGCGAGTCCAAGTCTACCAAAGGGCAGGAAGACCGATGCTGTTGCTGGAATTTCGGCTGATATGGTTCAAGCATGCGTATTTTTCCCCACCGATTGAAGAACAATACAATTGCGCACACCCAAAGCATTAAAACCAAGCCAACGATTAGCACCTCTTCGGTGCGGACAATGATTTTTGGACCTGCAAATAATTAAGAAAATAAAATAATTAAAATTCATTAAAAATTTCTCGCGTATACATTTAATGTGAACAATTCAATTAACACTAAAGCTTGTTTATTCAGTTAAAGTCACGCGCTTCAACGCGGTTTTTATGGTATTTTCATTTTCAAAAAAAAAAAAGTCATTTACACTGTGTAACCGACACCACAGAGTAATCACAGCGTAATAAGAAAAATTACCCCAGAAGCCACTTATGTGGTACTTCTGCTGGCAACGTGTGCCTCACTTGGTTGGCCATGTTTTCGTTGACGGCTCTTTGCTAATCCGGTAAATAACAGACACCAAACATTAGGTCAGCATCACGTAATTTTTGAATATCTCTTGAGTTTCATGTTACGTGCTGTGCTCTTGACTTTTTGGGATGCTTTCTTTTGTTTGGTTTTTTTTTCTTTTTTTCCTTTTTTTTTTCTTGCTCATCCATTCTATGGCAATTTTTTGCTATTTTCTCAAATTACAGCTCAAGACACGAGCTCAAACATATGTACTGTGTTGTTTGCCGGATATTGAGTTAAAAAGATTTCTGCTTATCTCCGGTAAATCTCATGTTTTCATAAACGTGTGTTTATTTTTGAGGATTGTGCAAACATGTTGTCCTGATGCGAAAGTAGAGATGAGTATTTGGCTTAGTCCTTGTTGTGCGTGCTTCTTAGATAAGCTAAACAATTGCAACTTAGATAAACATGTAACTATGGTTATGAGCATTTACAACAATCATTATATAAGAAGAAAATCTGCTATGAATTTGCGGTAAATAGATAATATATGTATGTGTTTCAGGAACTGCAAGTATTAAGAAATTGTGATGTTTGAAAGTCAAGCAAGAGAATAAATTATTCTTGAGGAACTTATTAATCAGAGAAACATTATATAATTGGGTTAGTTTAGGTACGTGTTCAGATTTCATAAATTACTTTTGAATATATTAAGTTACTTAAATGTTCTCATCAATCCTATACTTAAATAATTTTATTAATTAACAACTTGGTCAAACACTGATTTTCATGGCCACCTTAGTAAGTTAGTAGTATGCTTCAATTAGTTGACATTTTTCTGTAGCATCTACGTTAATCGTAGTTGCGTTTTCGTCTTCGTTTTTGAAGAGAAATAGGCTGATAATGCCTCAGGTTGTACTGTCTTCTACATCACTATACGTGAGTAGAATAATTACTTGAAACGGACAATTCTTCATGGATTTCTGATACAACTTTCAAATGCAAACACGCCTGACTTTCTTTGCCGCAAACTGATGAATTTATTCTTCAGAATTCATGCGTTCAAGATAATCCGACTCGATACACAGAATCGCAAGACTATTTAGCCGACTGCCCGTCATAGTTGAACGAAAATAGTTTTTGACTCTTTTCAAACATGAAAATGAACGTTCTGCGCTGCACTTCGTCACCGCTAATATCATAAAAATAGGACATGCTATCTCTGCGTTTAAGAACTCAGTATATAATTCATTCGTTTTCAAGAGTTTAAATAGCTTGGATGATGAATAACGTTATAATTTTTTCTCCGAGCAATACGCGTGGAAATGCATCAGTTCGTCATCTAAAGAAGGTGCGAGGTCCGAGGCTTAAATTGTCCTTAGATGTTCCAACTTTTTACGAATTTCGCAGGAATTCAAATTTCCAAATTCAGTGATAACTGAAAACTTTAAGTGAATTTCTTCATATGCTTGGCATCTTCTTCGCAATTCAGAATCGAGATTGTCAAGAATGACTTGAAGTGTTGACTGAAAAATGATCCCTTCCTGACAATTGAACATCTCTATCTCGTGATTCATCGGCCTGCAACTTTCTCCTTCTTCTTCTAGAAACAGTTGTCAAGCACTCTTGACTTGTTGAGATTTCTAACGCTTTATTTTCATAAACTTCAAATTCCATTCGTGTATCAGCTACTACTTTGATCAGTCCACGATAGTCATCAATCATATCAACATTTTGCAATCTTTGGCTGACAGCATCGAATCTCGATAGTGAAAAATGCCAAAGTATCTGTATGAATGTTTTTTACAGTCATTCAAGTTGAATGTGAAGTCCTATTGCTTCTTGCCTTGTGATCGCGTTCTCAGTGATATCTTTTTCAATGGTAATTAAAGTTTCAATTATCACCATAGTACTTGTTGAGCACCTTAACTGCTTCGTGCAATGTTTTCAAAGCAATTATTTACCCTGAACTCCAACCAAATTCCTCGAATGAACAGCACAAGGAGCGTGTTCTGCAAGATCGTTAATTTCTTTCACTTTTGCGTGTAAACCTGACTAAATTCCTGAGGCATTGTTGGCGTTATCATACAACTGACTTTGACATTTGCAATATCATGGCCGAAGCAATCAACAAATCTTCTGCTTTGTGTCCAGTGTGCTTAATTGACGTTAGAAACCTTTTTGCATGTATCTCAGAACGAATGAAAGTTGATCGAGATGCGAAACATCAGGGGTTGAATCCAGTATTATTGCATAATACTTCGCTGTTTTGACTTCCTCAACTATGATGAATGATAATTTATCTGCCAAAAATTGTATAAATTCTTCAAAAATGGTTTTCGATAAATAGCTCGTACTGTGAGAGAGCGAGAGACGATGGGCAAACATATGTGAGGGCGTTTTATTTTTTGTATACTTAGGTGCGCAATTTGAATTTGAACTGGGTTAGATGATGTCAAAAAACTGAAATGTTAAATACTTAGTTTTGTAACTTTCATTTATTACTGCTAGACAATTACCGAGTTAAATTCAGGAAGCTGTAGATAATTAACTGTTAATAAATAATGCTGAGATCATCGGAATTTCGGAAATTTAATTTAACTTTTTTTTTTGAAAAAATTTTTGATTTTCGTTTCAAATTTTGCCGCCCTTTGCCTAAGCACTGTGCGCACCTAGTGTAAATCCAACGCTGCAAACGAAGAAAGTGCTTGGCTTAAAGCTAAATAAATATGTGACTAATTTTTTTCAGGTGTTTTACTATCGACTTGGAGACTTCATCGATATTTGTGTAGTTGACATCCTCGAAGAAGTTTCATTGCAGTGTTTACCTCAGCTGTCTCTTTAGCTTAAAGTGGGAGAACCGATCTTGAATTTTTGGCACGCAACTTTTTAACAAAACCCATACTCTCCTTTCTCTGCATACATACTCAAAAGTTTAGGCACGTTTTTTTCCAAAAACCAAATTTTTTTAAATTTTAAAAATTCGACCAGATCCAAAATAAAAATCGGTTTTCAATGTATACACCCAATATGTTATTTCAATATGTTTCATATTTAGTCAAATATATGATAAGTACGATAAACTCACCACTTGTCGTACTTGTGCCATTTATTGTCGCTGTTCCTGTCGCTGTGATGTCTTCGTGGCTGGTTAGATAATCGGAATTTGTTACAGGAGCAGATGCAGTCTCTTCGATTTCCACAATAAAATTTGTGCCTTTCCAGCCGGAGCCCCATTCTGCAAAACACAACAGTTAGTTAAACAAAAAACGTAAGCAATAGACCTTAAAAAAAAACCATCTGTTTTCATAAAACTTACCTTCTGACACTCCAGGCGTTGTTTCGACACCAGCAAATAGTTTATCCAGTTTGAAATCTGAAATGAAAACAGAAGCAAAAAAATAAAATCATTCTCAACAACATTTCTCAAAAACAAGAGCCAAATTAAACAAACATAAAAGCGTATAAAATGGAAAATGTTGCTGTGCAACATTAAATCCAGCAATGAAAGCAATAAATCAGCTTTTTGTTGAAATTGGCGTGAAGCCAAAACTTGCTGCTGCTGCAGCAACAAATAAAAATGTTCCTATGAAGAATTTTTACGGCTGTTTAATTTAAATACAAATTAACTCAAAAATACACACAGAGTAAAAATAAAATTTATTGAAACAAGTTAGCTACCTAGCTTTGGGCAGAAGAAGTTGAATAGCACAAAATTCAATTCCCGTAACGGCAATGCTTTGAAGTGCTGCTCTGCACTTTTTGGATACTAAAATTAAATGCTCAACTAAGAGAAAGTCAAATGTTTGGGTTCTAATGTTAAAGTGTCCGAAATGTGAACAACTTTAAATAGATGAGTTTTCTTGTTAGTTAGCTAATTTTATGCCAAACTCTGTTAGTTATTTAGTTTCTTGACACTCTTTCTAATACTCTGACGCTTGTCTACGACACGTTTATAGTCAGTTATTTTAGTTTACATGCAAAACTTGCCAAAAACTTTTGCTATCTTTAATACCAATAAATTGCTTACAAGACCACCTGAAAATCTTATACAAAGTCCCACTAAAGCTTTAGCTCATTCACACTTTTCCTGGAATACTATCATAAAATATGCTCAAACTTTTCTGGCTACTAAACAAACTTTCACTCACCCAACCATCCATCCATTACAACACTCAAGACTAAATTCAGGATGTTGCTATTTGCAGCACGTTTTGCTCTCTATTTATTTAATGCATTTTTTATATGTATGTCTCACTCTTTGCTTTTTTTTTTTTTTGTGTAACAAACTCCATCTCCCACTGTTTTACAGAAATAGTTTTGCATTTCGTAAGTTTTTATTTGTTGATCTCTTTCACTGTTGGGCACGCTGCTGTAATTCTGAACTAACACACGGTTAAATCTTATGGCTGCTATTATTCAGCATCTGCTAGTGTTGTTTATTCACTATTTTTTGTTTTTTTCTTGATTTTTCGTATGAATTGATTTATAGCGCCCCATTAGAAAATTAATATTAATTAAACTGTGCAGGTCTAATAAACTAGAATTTTTTTTTTGTTCTTCTCCACCAAACAGCTGGAAGTCATTACCACAGAATAGCGTTTTGAAGTAAGTGTTGTTGGCCAATTTGTTGAAAGTGCTTTTTAGCAAATGAGTATGAAAGTGGTTTTAATCCCATTTAATTTTTATTTTCTTTTAATGGTGAAAAAATAATACGCTGAGCATTATTTTCTTTGATCGGGACGCAAAAGAAGAAAACTAATCGACGGGGTATAAAATGCAGCCAAGTTGACTCCAAAAACCAAGAATGTGGCGCCATTTTTTTAATGAGCTAGATATTTGATCTGTAGGGAGGCCGTGACATACGTGCTTAGGTATTTGGCGTGCGTGGCAATGAACGGGTTCATAGCTATGAGTTTGATGATAAATACATGGATGAAGAAATATACTATTTCATATTTGTTGCAAATATAAAAAGTAAAAAAAAACCAAATCAAAAAGTTTATGAAAACAAATTTTTAGCGGAGAAAATAATCCAAGCCACTGATCTGAGATTAAGTTAAACGATATTCTTTAAGATTGTTATGAGGGCGTTGTTGAACTTGTTACAATAAGTTCGTGACTTTTTGGATATGGACATGGATATGGATATGGATATGGATATGGATATGGATATGGATATGGATATGGATATGGATATGGATATGGATATGGATATGGATATGGATATGGATATGCATATGGATATGGATATGGATATGAATATGGATATGGACATGAAAATGAATATGGATATGGATATGGATATGGATATGGATATGGATATGGATATGGATATGGATATGGATATGGATATGGATATGGATATGGATATGGATATGGATATGGATATGGATATGGATATGGATATGGATATGGATATGGATATGGATATGGATATGGATATGGATATGGATATGGATATGGATATGGATATGGATATGGATATGGATATGGATATGGATATGGATATGGATATGGATATGGATATGGATATGGATATGGATATGGATATGGATATGGATATGGATATGGATATGGATATGGATATGGATATGGATATGGATATGGATATGGATATGGATATGGATATGGATATGGATATGGATATGGATATGGATATGGATATGGATATGGATATGGATATGGATATGGATATGGATATGGATATGGATATGGATATGGATATGGATATGGATATGGATATGGATATGGATATGGATATGGATATGGATATGAATATAGATACGGATATGGATATGGATATGGATATGGATATGGATATGGATATGGATATGGATATGGATATGGATATGAATATAGATACGGATATGGATATGGATATGGATATGGATATGGATATGGATATGGATATGGATATGGATATGGATATGGATATGGATATGTATATGGATATGGATATGGATATGGATATGGATATGGATATGGATATGGATATGGATATGGATATGGATATGGATATGGATATGGATATGGATATGGATATGGATATGGATATGGATATGGATATGGATATGGATATGGATATGGATATGGATATGGATATGGATATGGATATGGATATGGATATGGATATGGATATGGATATGGATATGGATATGGATATGGATATGGATATGGATATGGATATGGATATGGATATGGATATGGATATGGATATGGATATGGATATGGATATGGATATGGATATGGATATGGATATGGATATGGATATGGATATGGATATGGATATGGATATGGATATGGATATGGATATGGATATGGATATGGATATGGATATGGATATGGATATGGATATGGATATGGATATGGATATGGATATGGATATGGATATGGATATGGATATGGATATGGATATGGATATGGATATGGATATGGATATGGATATGGATATGGATATGGATATGGATATGGATATGGATATGGATATGGATATGGATATGGATATGGATATGGATATGGATATGGATATGGATATGGATATGGATATGGATATGGATATGGATATGGATATGGATATGGATATGCATATGGATATGAATATGGATATGGACATGAAAATGAATATGGATATGGATATGGATATGGATATGGATATGAATATGGATATGGATATGGATATGGATATGGATATGGATATGGATATGGATATGGATATGGATATGGATATGGATATGGATATGGATATGGATATGGATATGGATATGGATATGGATATGGATATGGATATGGATATGGATATGGATATGGATATGGATATGGATATGGATATGGATATGGATATGGATATGGATATGGATATGGATATGGATATGGATATGGATATGGATATGGATATGGATGTGGATATGGATATGGATATGGATATGGATATGGATATGGATATGGATATGGATATGGATATGGATATGGATATGGATATGGATATGGATATGGATATGGATATGGATATGGATATGGATATGGATATGGATATGGATATGGATATGGATATGGATATGGATATGGATATGGATATGGATATGGATATGGATATGGATATGGATATGGATATGGATATGGATATGGATATGGATATGGACATGGATATGGATATGTATATGGATATGTATATGGATATGGATATGGATATGGATATGGATATGGATATGGATATGGATATGGATATGGATATGGATATGGATATGGATATGGATATGGATATGGATATGGATATGGATATGGATATGGATATGGATATGGATATGGATATGGATATGGATATGGATATGGATATGGATATGGATATGGATATGGATATGGATATGGATATGGATATGGATATGGATATGGATATGGATATGGATATGGATATGGATATGGATATGGATATGGATATGGATATGGATATGGATATGGATATGGATATGGATATGGATATGGATATGGATATGGATATGGATATGGATATGGATATGGATATGGATATGGATATGGATATGGATATGGATATGGATATGGATATGGATATGGATATGGATATGGATATGGATATGGATATGGATATGGATATGGATATGGATATGGATATGGATATGGAAATGGATATGGATATGGATATGAATATGGATATGGATATGGATATGGATATGGATATGGATATGGATATGGATATGGATATGGATATGGATATGGATATGGATATGATATGGATATGGATATGGATATGGATATGGATATGGATATGGATATGGATATGGATATGGATATGGATATGGATATGGATATGGATATGGATATGGATATGGATATGGATATGGATATGGATATGGATATGGATATGGATATGGATATGGATATGGATATGGATGATATGGATATGGATATGGATATGGATATGCTATGATTGGATATGGATATGGATATGGATATGGATATGGATATGGATATGGATATGGATATGGATATGGATATGGATATGGATATGGATATGGATATGGATATGGATATGGATATGGATATGGATATGGATATGGATATGGATATGGATATGGATATGGATATGGATATGGATATGGATATGAATATGGATGATATGGATATGGATATGGATATGGATATGGATATGGATATGGATATGGATATGGATATGGATATGGATATGGATATGGATATGGATATGGATATGGATATGGATATGGATATGGATATGGATATGGATATGGATATGGATATGGATATGGATATGGATATGGATATGGATATGGATATGAATATGAATATGGATATGGATGTGGATATGGATATGGATATGGATATGGATATGGATATCCAAAAATATCCCAATCACCGCTATTTTCCGTTTTTGAGAAATTGTCGTTTTATCTTCTAAAAACTTGATTTTTTTCCGAATATATCAAAGCTATATAGCCGTCTTCCCTTTGACACACCCTGTCATTATTATTCTTTTGACACCTTAATTTTACCAAATTCAAGGAAACCACTTCCAAATTCCTTTTATATAGATAATATCTAATTAGTCTTATGGCTTTTAATTAATGCACTCAAATTTTATTAGTTGTCATATAATATGTCGCTTGTTTTTTTGAACTTTAAGTTGAAGTCTTTTTTTAATTATAGTACATTACTGATAATTCCTTATGGTATAAAGAACATAAGTTCAGTTTCGTTTGTTATTCAGTTTTATGAAGCAAGAATTTGAACTTATTATTAGATTTTTTGTATTACAAATTCCTTAACTGATTTAAAATTTTATATTTAATCAATTCTCTTCTCACTTCACTACCTGTTGTATTTTGCAAAATTCCCACAGGTAGTAGGTATAAGGAATAACACTTTCAGGCGCCATTAAATCAGCAGCACTTCTGTTGTTTCTGACCTTTTCTTTTGTAAGCATTTTTCAACCCTTTCGACTACTTTTTATTTTTCTTCTGACAAAATACTTTTTTATGACCATATGACATTCATATTCTGTTTAAACGTAATATTTCCTTTATGTTGATTAACATAGAAATAAATGCGTTTTCTTCGAAACGATTTTATTTTAAAATTTTATGGCTAAAAATTTGTTAACCGAGTAAAATAATATATATAAAAATATTAAGAATTTACATTTTTATTGAAGAACTTGTTTGTTTGAAAAACAAAAAAAAAATCACAGTAATAAATAATGCAACTAGAACAATTTAAGTATTCAATGGGCATAAAATAAGAATTACCGTTTCTTTCGAATTAAGAAATAATATTGAGGCTGTGTTTTACAAAGGCTTTAATGATTTTAAAGAGATTTTGTTGGTGTGCTTTGGGTTTTGCCTGTAAAGGAGTAATGCATGAATTGAAATTGAAAAGGAATTTCCGGGGAAAAATATGGTAACTACAAGGGAAAACAGTTAATGAGATATGTAAATAAAAAAGATCAGTACAATTAGTAGATCCATGAGGCAGTTCTGTTAATGACAGAGTTACAGATAATAATAAAATTATGATTTTCATACTTGTCATTAACATCATAATGAGATTGACAATGAAATATTATAGATATAACAAGTAAAGAAAGTCTAAAGTCGGTCTTGCCACCCGACTATGCAATACCCTAAACCTACATTTCGAAGATACTATAATAGTATTAAACATGCGCGTGTCCGTGGGTGAATGAAGCCCATATTTTATATACATGAACAATTTACACATACCAAGTTTGATTCCTGTGGCTCACATATTAATGCTTTGATAGTGTTTTCGATATTGTGGGTTGTATGGAAAGAGGGCTTGTTCGTAAATGGATTACTCCCATCATTTTTTAACACATTTTAGTTTTGATATGAAATATATACATACCAAATTTTACCTCTGTAGAACAAACAGAAGCGTATTTGTGGAGTTTTCAATTTTATGGGTTGCATGGGAGGTAGAAGTGTCCGTTGATGGATAACGCCCATTTTTCAAAACAATTTTTTGACATTCAAACAATTGTTTAAAATACATATGCACCAAATTTAGTCTCTATAGGATAAACATAAACGTATTTATCGAATTTTTTATTTCTTGAGTTGTATGGGAGGTGGGCGAGTTCGTAAGCGGATGACATTCATTTTTCGAATACAACTTTGTTTTGACTGTATTGTTGTACGTTTATTACGAGCTTATTTATGAAGTTTTAAATTTTTTCGTTGTATGGGAGGTAGGCGTGTCCGTAGACGAATTCCAAAAATATTCAATAGTGAAGATTCTTGGGTTCATGTGACCACTTGTACAGAATTTCATCCAATTATCTCAATTACTTATTGTTATCCTGTGTTTATGTACAATACAGCTCGACTCACGAGGTGATACTGATCAAAAATATATCTGTGGTCCCAAGGTATAACAGTATATCTAAATTTTGTAAGTTTCAGTAGAACATTATAAAGATTTCAAACCATATATCAAATAAGGTAAGTGAAAAATGTAACGCAATTCAACATAAATTTGGTTAGGGAGAATACGATGGTACTAATAACTTGCTTTAAGCATATTTCGAGTAATGCTGTTATGCCTTGAGTTCACAGATATATAGTTTTCTATACCGGACTCGCTTCGTTCTATGCGTTACAAACGTTTGCACAAAGTTAATATACACTGTCCTTTCAGGCTTAGGGTAAAAAAACATGCGGTTGGTAGAGTCGGAAAATATTGTTGGTACAACAAAATGCCGGATTTTGAAAAATTCGATTTTGTGACTTTTCGAAAAATCAAAACTCGTATCAAAAAACTCTAAAAGAAATGTAGAGTATTCTTTGATTGAACTTTTTTGTTCGAAGGAAATTTTCTTAAAGCAAAATACACTTTTTTCAATATTAAAAGAAAATTTTTATTTTGGCCGCCATTTTGTTGTGGTAGACACGTGACTTAAATCTCCGCAGCATAGAGATAGGCTTAAGAAAGCTTGAGAAAATACAAGTAGTTTTTAGTCAGAATAACAGAACAAGATTGAAAAGACTTTGTCTGGAGAAAGAGGGAAGACCCGTGGTGCATGGAATACAAAATATGTCGTGGCCAGAGTCGATCTACCGATGTTAGCGATTTCGCCGGTATCAGCGATGGTGATACTTTTTCACCAAAATGGCGGGATTGTGTTCATGCTCTGTTGAACTCATGGTTTTTTCCTCTTGTAAGGAAGTTTATTGATTCCCCAGCTTTGGAGGTGAGTTAGATATAGTATGGCACAATGCAACCCATGGAGAAAAATCTACGGTTATTGGTGGTTTGACTGGAAATATTTGTAAAAACAATTCTTAGTCTAATCCGAAATACCTGGAAGCCTTATATGGTAAGTGCTTGAGCAAAGGCAACTTCCCTAATGAATTAAAACGGTCGGGTTATTGGGCCCTTGAAGCCATCTGATAAGCCAGTCTCCTTCCGGTGCCTGAAAAATTACTGAATGGGATCATGGTGGAACAGCATCAGGACTGCGAAGGCAGATTTCTGACAGGCAATTTGGTTTCCGAAAAGGAAAAAGCTGAGAAAGGGTGCTAAATAGGCTAAGGAAAGTTGGGTGCCAAAAAATTAAGCTTTGAAAGAGCTATTTCTCTAGAAGGGAAGTGTGCGTTATAGGCATTAGCCAACCAGAAGGGAAGGATGTTGTCTGTAGATGTTGTCTGTGTTGTCATTGTTCTATCTGTGGTCTTAGTGATGTGCGTGCGCTGATGAACTACTTGTATTGGTGGAAGATAGTTCTCGTGCTGTGCTTGAAATCAATATGAGTGATATTTTGGCAGCTGTTGGCTCATGGTGTGCACAGGTAGATGTGAGCGTGGCAAGGGACGGTGTTGGTAGTACTCAAGAGCAAGTAATCATGTGCTCAATCTCCTTTTGTCAGCATGGGCAGAAGTTAAATACCTGGGGATAACAATTAAAGATATGATGAGCTTCTTGGTGAACCTAGATAAGCTTAGATAAGACTCAACAGGCAGGCTGTTCGACTATAGGGTGGACTATTTGTTGCCCTTGCATAAAGAAATTGGAAGTGACTGTCTTTTTTGGCGCCTGATGGTTGTGGCTTAAAACCAAATCGCGGGTAGAGCTTTTGCTCGAAAGTGCAGCTGCATTTCCCAACTGTGTGCTGCCCTCAGAAGACAGAAGAGGTCTTAGAAAAATCTCCACCCAGACCAAAGGTTACGTATGTCATTACAACATTAGCTAATTTGTTACCTTTGAACTCGAAACGGGCGAAATGGTTCCGTGCAAGGAGCAAACACATTTGTATTTTCTGTATCTGGCAATCTTAATGCAATATCTGCAACTTACTTCCCCTGTACAATCTCCAGTATAATAGAAAAAGTGCATCCTAATTTTTTATATCACACACAACCCTCGTTTTATACCGTTTTTTGCGGATTAGTTTTGATAGAAGTCATTCTTGTTACAAATTTTAAGACTCCAGCTTTTATAAGTGCTTCAAGCTATTGCGTTCGAGACATATAAGTTATTTGAAAGGTGCCATGTCCCATTTTCAAATAGCGGTCATGTCATTCTATTGGAATCAGTGACCACGCTTGTTCCTTATTGTAGGATTCTTAACTTAATAAGATCCATGCTATAGAGCTTAAGTAAATTGGGATAACGAGCATCACTTATGAGTTGCATTTTTTACTACTTGAGACAAACACATCTGTGGCCCAATAAAAAAGAGTTCAGCTAATTTACGATAACAGCTGTTAGCAGCTAAATCATGTCACTTTAAAAATCTGTTGGTTTTTTAAGTTTCACTGCAGAAGCATAGAAACAAAACGAGCTATTTCGTGGCATTGATTGATTGGTTCAATTAAAAACTTAGAGATGCAAAGAAAAACCAAACGAGACGTGCCGAAAAATACAAATTTTTTTCGTAGACCAACTTCATTTTCATCAATTAGAGGATAATAATAAAAATCAGGACACTAAAATGAATCAAGTCACGCAAAACCGAAAAAATGTCTTGATTTCAAAACTTTTGTGCAAGAAAAATTTGCTCCTTCTACTTTGTCTGCAATTCCCTCATGCAAGTTTGAAGCTTCATTCTAAGCATGTTGATAATGTAATAATACGAAAACTTTAACAACTTTAGTGCAGTGCTGCAGCGATTTTATAGTTGTTGTTGTTGAGCAACAAAGTAGACCACAACAACTGCAATCCCAATCATGGTACTTTATCCTGCTTGTTGTGGTTTACCATTGGGATGCCTTACAAACGATATGCTGTTCTAGTTGTCGTTGTTGTTGTTGTTGTCATTGCTGCTGTTACTGTTGTTGGAATTTATTGCGCTCCAACTATGGCTGCACTCAAGCGTATCCTGGCGTTTCCAACAGATTATCAATGACTGCACTACAACAACAACAAGAACAGCGACAGCAACAACAACAGCAAACTATTACATTGTCGCATTCACTGCGGATACTTTGAAAATGTCTGTCTCTCTCTCTCTCTCTTTGTCCGTCCTCTTTCAAGTCGCCCTTTTATGCACGACAACTCAGTGTCTTCCTTCCGCTTGTTCTGCTACTTGAACAGTATCGTAGAAAATTGAGCGTATAATTATTTTTGACCTCGCATCCAAAGTTCAATGAAAACTAATCGATTGTTTTTTTATACAACACCATCTGACGTCGTTCTGATACGGCACGAGTATCTAGGTGCAGTCAATGGCACAGTAAATTTTGTATTTTAAGGACACAATGCTGTTTTTATGCTGACGAATTCAGCAACAATTAAGCTAAAAAATTTCAGCAATAAATCAACAATAGTTATTCCTAAATTTTACAAATTGCTCTATTATTTTAAAATACATCTTCTTGTAATTGACATATGAGTAGAATTTATTAGAATTACATTCAATGCAAAATTTGTTGAAACTAAAATTGTAACTTTTCATTGTAATTGTTCAGGTTTCAATATTAGAGATGAAGTTTTTAAGGGTTATATATATACAAAAATCATGGAATTTCTTTTTGATTCAGATCAACTTTATGCTAGCTGCACAATTTCGCTTTACATTAGCCGATAATGAACACATTAGTGGAATTATACCAGTTGTATCTGATAATAGTTTTGTTAATCTGTGATGTACTTTTGTTGTCAATCGACTGTAATTATTATTAACATTTATAACCTAGCCAACACATTATTTGGTCATTTGACCTGAACGTTATAATAGTGCTTAATATTTATTTCATTTAAGATAAAGTGAAACTGAGTGTTTGAACTATTACTATTGTTACCATTCAGTTCATGTTAAGTTATGTACCTATATTATTAAGATAAACTATGAAAAAAAAAACATTTTATAACCACCGTATAACAAACACATTAAATAATTATCAATCGATTCTGGTGAAAGTGATTAACAAAATGTTTTAAAAGTTTATTTCTGAGTTATATGTTTTTAATACGTGCCCGACGTTAATTCAAAATTTTGTAATTTTTTAATATAACATGTAAGAAATCTTCTATGTATAGAAGTTATAAAAGTTAAAACAATATACCTAGTTAAATAATAGTTAAATTTTACGGGCAATCTTTTAGTAATATTTTAACCCTCTAACAACCCTTTCATGTGTATTTCTAAAATACCAACAATAAAAACAAGCAATTAATTATCAAAGGGCCACGCAGTAAATTCACTTAAAAGTGATCCCACTTAAAATTTAAATTTCCTGTGGAAAATTAAAGTATTTTTGTAGTAGTGAAAAAATACTTTCATTCTTAAAAAGTAGTAAAAATCAAGAATGTATATAAAAAAATTGGAAAAAATGACTCATTTTAGGGAACCATTTTAGTACGATTGCACCTATTGATAATAATATTTAACAATACTATTTAATATTAAAATAATTTTTTTGGCAATATCCTCGCCTAAGGGTAAAACTCATTTATATACGTATTTTTATATACAAAAAATGACAAAAAAAATTATTTTAATATTAACTATTGTTAAAAAGCATTATCAAATAGGTGAAATCGTACTTAAATGAGTCTTATTTTCTCTTATTTTTTATTTAGACATTCTTGATTTTCACTCAAACAACTTTAATTTTCCACCGGAAATTTTAATGTTAAGTGGGACCACTTTACAGTGTATTTAGTGAGGTGTTCTTTGGCCAAAAAAATTATTAGAACAGTAATTTGAAATTAATTATACATTGAAGTAATTTTTAAGTCGGTAGTTTTTTTGTTTTGTTGTAAAATTTTTAGTTTTTCCTTTTAGAGATAATAAATGATAAATTTTGTCGTACATTTTTTTTTTTTTTAAATTCTAAAAGGTTTTGTTTTTTCTAGTTTTTATAAAAGTTTATGAAATTTTTTATAAAAGTGCCAGAAGTGTCCTTTGGCTTATCTCATTTATCTTTTTCGATCTGCTTTCTAATGATTCTACACGCAGAGAAAAAAAACGTTTATTGCCAGTTTGCTGCAAACGAACTTCGTTTGTCGTGTTTCAAATCATTTTTTGTAAACGTTTGAACAGTTGGCATAATAATGGTTAGTTGCGGGAAACACGTTATTTAGTTGCAAGAAATTAATTTTGTTTGTCACAAACGACAGTGATTTTTAAATTGCAGCAACCAAAAAATTTGTTTTGTTCAACTGAAAACTTCATTTGCAGAAAAAAGATCAATTTTTTATGACATGCACATTTGTAATCTAAAAAAATTCATTCAACGCAATATCTCACAATAGCTCAATGAATGCATGCTAGACTGTCACGCGGAAGACGTGGGTTCGATTCTTGGCTGTGTAAGTATCAAACATTTTAGTTTAATTATTGAAATTCTAATTCTATTTCATTAACTGCTTGGTCAAAAGAAACCGTCAAAATAAGTTTTACTTAAAAAACATTGATTCAAAAAAAAAATATTTGGTGTTCCTGTTGGGGATTGAACCCAGGTCCATCGGGTTCCTAGACTCGAACGCCAGCACAATCGGCTAAACTTGAACTTCCAATAGAATAATAAAATTTCATTAAGTTCGATATTTTTTCGTTTCAAGCAAGAATATTTTTAAGTTGATGACAACTGAATATTCGTTTGCGGCAAATACAGTTCGCAAACGAAGTATAGTTGGTGAATTTTTCAGTTGCGGTAAACGAAAAATTTCTTTGCGTGTATCTAGCCCTGTAGGTAATATAAGTAGCCACGAGTCAACATTAACCGGTGTGTGGTATTTTTTTAAGTATCACGCCCTATTAAATTTCGCAGTATTAGAAATTGTTTGAATTTTTCACAAAAAAACTCAGAAAAACACTCCGATAAAAACCAAAAAAATCTAAGTATCACCATAATTTTGCCACTTTCTTTTGCATTTTAACCACTTCAAATATCTTACCTTGTTTTAAACTTACTATTTTTCTTATGACATTAACGACATTCATCTATAATTAAACACTCTCACCAGCGCACTGTGGTCTAAATGCTGATTCTAGCGCGAATTAAATCAAAAAATCAGCGTATAGTTTTTTGCTTAAAAAAGCGGCAACTCCGCTTGCTTCTGTTAACTCGCAACACGTGTTGAAACGTTTACAAAAATTGCAGTTTTCTGATTGTGATTTTTAGTGACTTTTTACTTAAAAAAAGCATTGTTTTTGACAAATTCGTAATGCAGAGTATTCAACAAAGTAAGTATTTAAAATTTTTTATTAAAGAAATATCTTTATCTTAAAAATTCAGAAGGGTTTTAGAAGAGTATTTTTTTTTTTTTAAATTGGATATATTTTAACGGTTAAAAAAATTTGCAGGTATTTGCAAGTATTAAAACATATTTTTTCCGAATATTTATGTTTTTGGTTTTTAGAAACAAAAAAAAATAAGTGCCCCTACCCGCCGTTTTGTCTTTTAAATTATTATTATAATATTTATAGGAGCGGACCTCGTATGGAAATCTACAATGAATGGCTGCTTGTGAAAAACTTTAAATTTTATAATTTTTTCTTCACAATATTTTGAATTCCTGTTTTCTTTTTACTTAATATTTAAATTTAACATATCATTAAAATAATTCTTCTAACTTTTCATTTTATGGTTGAAACTTCATGTATCAGAAGATTTTGATATCTATATATTATAAAAATATGTATGTTTATTTCGGTAAAAAAAATTTTAGTATTTTTTTTTAAATAATATTACATCTGGGCTTAGCGTATGAAATAGTAAACAAAAAGATTACAAACTCTAAATTTTTTTATTACTGGTGAATTAACTCTCGCTAGAATCTCACTGGAGACCACAGTGCAGCGTATCAAATCTAAATCATGCTAGTTATCTTGTGAATCATCGTTCATCGAGCATATCTTAATTTCTTGTCCCAATTTTGGCTTAACAACGATACATTTCACTCATCCTAATTTCACACACAGATAACCGTTGGCACATTAATGCAGGCTCATTTATTCAAGTGCTAATGCAGAGTGTATCGTGTATTTCGTATATTTTGTGTATTTCGTGCGCTACTTCAGTTCCAACAATAATTTGTATTAA
Source organism: Tetanocera ferruginea (assembly GCA_958299015.1). Taxonomy (NCBI): domain Eukaryota; kingdom Metazoa; phylum Arthropoda; class Insecta; order Diptera; family Sciomyzidae; genus Tetanocera; species Tetanocera ferruginea. The sequence goes on along the minus strand of OY282643.1, from coordinate 26,741,609 downwards.
TTAATATTGCTTCGTCTCGACAACATTAAACATTCGCTGCTAATGTTAATATAGATTAAATCTGGCTGCTTCTGATAATGATTGCCATTATGATGATGATGATGAAAATGTTGATGATGAGGATCTAAATGAGACGCAGCCGAATAATATCTTATTTTTAATTTATAAATACTGACTGTCTTAACAGTAACTACATATCTGTGATTTCTTTAGCATGCTTAATATTTGCTACTTTGTCAGCACCATATCAGTATCAATTTCATCAGCACCATAAAAATTAACACTAGAGAAAAACATATATGAGCAACCAATGATGGATTCAAAACAGAGTTAATAAATCACATGCTTTAAAAGGGTGGCAAAGTGAGATTTCTGAAAATAAGTCAATATTTGAAATAGCCGATGCAGTAAAAAATATATGTTAATAAGACAAAATTTGGTAAAATTTTAAACCTAATGTGTGGGTCTGACTTCAAGTTTTTTTTTCGTAAATAAGGTCCTCAAAAAATTTGTAAGTCTACTATTGTCTTAAAATTATAGGCCTTTTTAAAAATTTTAAGTTTGCTAATTTGTTTTCTAATTAATTTCTTTGAAAAAACTTAGTCAGCCCCTCACACTAAGTTTAAACTCTAACCAATTTTTTTTTTTTTTTGTTTCAGATAAGCCAAACTCCAGATATCCTTTGACGTCACAAGCAAAACAAAACAATTGTTTTTGTTAATTTTAATACTTATACTAAGCAATAAAAGAATATTTCTAACCTTTTTTTGACAATCCTTACTTTAAAAACTCCTAAAATTTCGAAAACATTAGATAAATGTCCCTTTAAAACGGACAAACAAGAGCAGTTATGGCGATTTGATCCAAAAAATCACTTTATTTATGGGCTTTTTGAATACATTTTCGAATCGCATTGTAATCGGTAATAACAAAAGAGATAAACAGATATTTGAAGCCAACGAAAGCACAGATTAAAACTAATCTTGCGGTGATAGATCGATTTTGCGAAAAAATTCTGTTTTGAAAAAAAAAAAATTTCTGTCACTCGAACATGACATGACATCTCGAACATGTCATCTGACATGACAGAAACCAAGCAATTTTAAATTAATACCCTTAATAGAGTACAATCAATAAAAATTAAAAAAAATTGCCAAATAATAATTATTGTTTTAATTTCTTTTGCAAATCAGCTGTGTTTAGTTTTGCAACAAGTGTTGCAGAGTTATAAAAAAAAATATGTTCACAATTGATAGCAAATGTTTGCAATTCCATAATTTTGCAATCTGCTGCAAATTAGATCGTGAACTGCCCTTTTATGTTTTCGATATAGTTCCTCAATTTAGGTTTTTCAATACCAATTTCGGTATTTTTTTTTCAAATGTAGACCTAATATCTTGAAAGCCGTTTCCATAAAATGTAACGTTAAAGACCACACAACAATGGTTATATTTTCAAAAGAACAACAAAAGTTAGTTCAAATAGAATGCAAGTCTTGAGGCCTACTTTCACATGTAGGTACATACAAACTTTTTTGTTGTCATGAAATATTTCCGATATACTTGCAGAAATATGCGTTCGGCTGTAACGTTATAGGGGAAAAAAAGTTATCATAGATATGCAAAAAATAATATCGTAATATGCATCATCGAAAACTTTAAAAAAACGGCCACATCTAATTGGCCTTCATTGTCACACCTTGACCTCTTTATTTCAAAAGCTTCAATGATATGGCCGTGCTTTATTTTGCATTTGACACAGAAAGTTTATTCATTAGAATTTAATTTCTCTGATCGGCCGTCGGCTCTCTGAAGACAATTGCAGAACTCAGAGAGTAAACAATGCCATATAAAGGTTACTGAGAACATGAACTTTAGTCATTCGAAGTCGGCACAAAACATGCAGGTCCAGTTCTCGGTCAATTTTATATCAAAATTTAAAACAAACAATGCACAATTGATCATAAGAATTGTTAAAGACCTTTCAAGGGCTGTAATGGCCAATTTGTATTTTCATGGATAATTTTTTAATACCGTTTTCACACGGTAACTTCTCAATGCGTTCTCTGTTCACTTCTTTGTGCATTCTCATGTTACGAGTTCCAAACAGTGTTGCCAGAAGAGGGATTTTCTCATTTGGGAATTTCTCGTGCGTGGTTGCTTAGTGTCTGGCATGCGAACCATCGAATCCCGTGTTCAAACTTCACCTCGGGAAAAAGTTTCAAATACGTTTGAATAAATATAATGAAATCATGTTCCACATGCTAAAATATTTATGACAAATCACAACTGATAAGATTTAGAAATAGACAAGGCATATTTTCAGTTACACTTAAGTAGAATGTACAATGGAGTGGGTCAATCTCCTTACAAAAAAAATTGAGAAAAGTATACCTCTTATTTAAGAGATGACCCCGAGACAACTAAAAAACAAACTTGTTTTGGATTTTCGGAAAAACTGACAAGTGGTTTCTATTCAATAACTTACATTTTATGTCCGATTTGAGGAAATGATATATGATTAAAATTGGCTTAATTAGTACTACATTTCCATCACATTGCAAAAAACGGAAAAATGCAAAGGGAAAAACTTAATGAAAAGCATGGATAAACGTGATCGACCTTTGCCGAAAACTGGGAAGACTGCTACCGGCAGTTTTTTTACTCGATATTCTCGAACTTTTCAATTTCAATGCACTCGCGATAACGTGAACTAATTAAAGAAAGTTCAAGTTTGCGAATGCTTGAATTTGGGTCAAAAAGTATAATTTTTTTTTTACAGCAAAGCAACGTATTGGAACTATTAACGTGATAGGCTTCCTAACTTTGTGCCCGTTTAAGAGTAGTTAATGGGAAAAAAAGCGTACACCTTAAGCTGTGTTCACGTAATGCGTTCACGTTATAGCGTGTGCATAAAAGTTAAAATAATAGAGTTCTTTTTTTTGTATTCAACTCACTATTAAATGTGACATTATTAACATTCGTCTATAGAACAGAGAACTTTTTAACATTGGACTATACAACAGACTTTTAACAGCTTGTTGGCTAAATTCAGCCGGGTCTGGAGGACAGTCACAACAATAAGCGAAAGTTCGGCCAAAGGTGAGAGTTTATTATACATATCAGTAACTGTATACAATAATTTTTTTTATTTCTAAAAGTGACACGCCTCTTTGTAGAATTTTGACCACTTTTTCATAGTGTTCGCAATAATTCTACCCATTCTAACAATGAATTTTATCACCCTTAAGTCAATATTATACAGTTTTTTACACACTGCCACACCCCTTAGTCGAATAACGCCCAATTCCTCGGTAATAATTTGTAATAATTGTGCCTACGTCTGTACTTCATTTCAGTACCCTAATGTCAGTATTCGATTTAGTGTTTTCTAATATCGACACACCCGTTTGTCGAATGACACCCACTTTATTCACAGTAATTTGTTATAAGTGTGCCTACCTCTATACTAAATATCAGTACTCTAGTATCAATATTATTCCAGATACAGTGTGTTTCATATATTGCCACACCCCTTTATCAAACAACACCCACTTTATTGAAATGAATTGTTTTATAATTGTGCCTACCTCTGTAGTGAACTTTAGTACTCTAGTGTCAATATTATTCGAGATACAGAGTCTTTCGAATATTGCCACACCTCTTTGTCGAATAACGCCCACTTAATAAACTGTAATTTTTATAATTATACCTACCCTTGCATTTTTGCTCTAAATGTCAGTACTTTAGTGTCAATATTTACTGAGATACAGTGTTTTTCTTATAAAGGGTGATTTTTTAAGAGCTTGATAACTTTTTTTTTAAAAAAAACGCATAAAATTTGCAAAATCTCATCGGTTCTTTATTTGAAACGTTAGATTGGTCCATGACATTTACGTTTTGAAGATAATTTCATTTAAATGTTGACCGCGGCTGCGTCTTAGGTGGTCCATTCGGAAAGTCCAATTTTGGGCAACTTTTTCGAGCATTTCGGCCGGAATAGCCCGAATTTCTTCGGAAATGTTGTCTTCCAAAGCTGGAATAGTTGCTGGCTTATTTCTGTAGACTTTAGACTTGACGTAGCCCCATCTGACAACAACAACACGATTCACAACATTTGACAACATTTCCGAAGAAATTCGGGCTATTCCGGCCGAAATGCTCGAAAAAGTTGCCCAAAATTGGACTTTCCGAATGGACGACCTAAGACGCAGCCGCGGTCAACATTTAAATGAAATTATCTTCAAAAAGTAAATGTCATGGACCAATCTAACGTTTCGTTTTTTTTAAAAAAAAAGTTATCAAGCTCTTAAAAAATCACCCTTTAGTGACACGCCCCCTTTATCAAATATCGCCCACATTATTGGCAGTAATTTGTTATATTTCTGCCTACCTCTGTACTAAATTTTATTATCGTAGTGTCAATAGTATTCGAGATATAGTGTTGTTTAATATTGCCACACCCCTTTTCGAATAACGCACATTTTTTTTACAAAAATTTGGAGTAGTTGTGCCTACCGTTGTAATAAATTTCTGTACTCTAGTATCAATTTTATTCGAGATCCAGTAATTGTCTTATAGTGCCACACCTCTTTGTCGTATAACGCCCACTTTTTTTATAGTAATTTTGAATAATTGTGCCTACCTCCGTACTTAATTTCCGTACTGTAGTCTCAATTTTATTAGAGAAACAGAGTTTTTGTCCAAAATTGCCACACCCTTTTTTCGAATAAAGCCCACTTAAGTCGTCGAAATTTTGAATATTTGTACCTGACATTGTAATTTTACTGTGAATTTTATTACCCTTGTATCAATATTTACTGAAATACAGTGTTTTTCTAATAGCGACACGCCCCTTTGTCGAATACCGCCCACTTTAATAAACGGGCACCTTCGCGTTGATGGTCTTTATATGTTGACAAAATATTACTGCAATCGGGCAAGTACTTAAGGAGTAATCAATGTACATACATTCACACAAAAAAAAACAAACAAAGAAACCAACCAACTTGAGAACCTCCTCCTTTTTGAAGTCGGTTAAAAATGCAGTTTTGAGATAAACACGTTTGAAGTTTTTAGTAGTAGCAGTGCCAACCAGGCGATCTTATACTAAAATTCAAAAAACAAAGTCCTTGACATTTTTCCCGGCCATCATCTTTTGATACATCATTTTTGAGGTCATAAAGGTCCATTTAAAAAAAATTTATTGATTTTTCGAAAGCTCTAGAGCGGCTTAACGCCTTAATTCATAGAAGACCAATTCGCTTTACTTGTCTGGTTTGACAATTTTGCAAAATCATTTTATTAACGCAGGTGTAGTTGGGTTTTTTTATACCCTAAACCTGAAAGGTCAGGGTATATTAATTTTGTGCAAACGTTTGTAACGCATAGAACGAAGCGAGTCCGGTATAGAAAAGTATATATATTCTTGATCAGCGTCACCACGTGAGTCGAGCTATTTATGTCCGTCCGTCCGTCCGTCCGTCCGTCTGTCCGTCTGTGTGTTGTCCGTATACACAGGATAAAAAGAAGGAGTTTAGATAATTAAATGAAACTTGGTGCACATGGTCACATGAACCCAAGGATCTGCACTATTGAATATTTTTGGAATCCGCCCACGGACACGCCTACCTTCCATGCAACGCAAAAATTGAAAACTGCATAAATAAGCTCATAACTAACCTACAACAATATAATTTGGTGTGTATGTGTTTTGTATCAACACAAAGATGTCTTCGAAAAATGGGTGTCATCCGCCAACGGTCACGCCCACCTCCCATGCAACCCAAAAATTGAAAACGCAATAAATAAGCCTTTGCTTAACCTACAGAGATAATATTTGGCACGTATATTTTTTATAACAAAAAAAACATGGTTTTTAAAAATGAATGTCATGCGCCCACGGACACGCCTACCTCCCATACAACGCAAAAATTGAAAACTGCAGAACTCAGCTCATAATTAGCCTACAACAACAAAATTTGGTACGTAAGTATTTTATATCAAAATAAAGATGTTTGCGAAAAATGGACGTCATGCGCTCACGGAAACGCCTACCTCCCATACAACCTTAAAAGTTTAAAACTCAATCATTTAGGTTATGTTTGTCATAGAGAGATGAAATTTGGTATGTATGTATTTTATACCAAAACTAAGGTGTGTTCAAAAATTGGGAGTTATCCGTCCATGAACACGCCCACCTCCCATAACAAAAGCACAATAAAAGCATTAACTGTGAGCTACAGGAATACATCTGGTATGTGTAAATTTTTCATCAACATTTAAATGTATATCAAATATAGGCTTCATTCACCCACGGACACACCCATTTTCAATAATATTATTTTTTTTTTTTAAAGTAGGCTTAGGGTATTTCATAGTCGGCCTAGACCGACTTTAGACTTTCTTTACTTGTTTTAATTTTGTCTTTCTAATAAATTCCATTTCCTAACAATTGAAGCCATCTATCGAATTGATGTCATTTTGAGCCAACAACAAACAATTTCCTGAGCACTTAGCATCAAGCAAATAAGTCAAAAACATGGGCTAACTGCATCAATTTCATTCAATTGATACGACCCTGACCCAGACGCAATTATGGACATGTGTATGAATATTCCATCATGTGCTGTTTCTGCCTTTTCTGCACTTTAGGCCATAATAAAACTTTGCCATTTTTGCACATTCCCAATGCTAAAGGCAAATTTATTGGTGGCACTTAATTTTTATGATTTGGCATCTACGTGACTGTTTCAATTTGCAGCTAATATTGGAGGCTTACTCGAAACGTTAAGCAAAAAGCGAGCACCTTCAGATGCGAATGCATGCCTAAAGGAAACAACGACCTGTAGTTATGTATGGCTTAATTAATTAATTATTTATGGATAGCACTGAAAATAATCAGCTACACTTTAAATTAATGTACTATCTTATATTAGAACAGCCAGGATGCTGCGAGAATTAATTGAAATGTCAGCTAATCTGGTGTTTAGATTAATTTAAATGAATTTATCACCTAACCACAACAACCTTAAGGCGGCACTGAGCTGAGTAAAGTTTTAGTCACGCTAGTGTACAAATATGTGTAGCCAAACTACATGGTTTTGTAGTGTTGCTGTTATTGCTATTGTTGTTATTTTGCAATGCATCATCAAGTAAATCGGCAATTAGGCAAACATTTAGCAACAACTTGTGCACAACTGTACCAACCCACAGACGTTATAGTCTATCGTACTTTGACACAACTGCAGCCAGACAAAGACGCAAGCCATGCAGCAGATTTTGTGCTAGTATAACGTATCGCCGCAGGGAGCTCAACTTGTTCGTACTGCGGGTTAATCCCAGCCCAGTGCGCTGATAGAATAACAAGCACTTGTTTTATCCTTGTTAACAGCTAAGCAAATTTTGCCGTTAAGCATTAAATAATTGCACTATTCATCTATGGCTAAGTGACGCGTATCCTGTGTGGATTGTTTAAATTATAGACTAAAGTAAGTCGTCGTCGTCTCACTTCAATTTGGGACAAGCGTTAAATTTACGCTAAGTAGCTTTGTTGACATTTAGTCATCGAGTCAAACAATGGTGTAGCACAAACATATGGCACGTATTTACCGTGGCTTTTCCCAACAACTTATGGCTTTTTGGCTAAGGAAATTCCGCGGGGCTTTTCCGCGTCTAGCAGCGAACAAGTCACAGCTATGTGCGAAAAAAAAATTCCAAAACTCTAGATTAACAAGTGAAGTAGTTTACCATAAAATGCGAAAATTTATGTTTTAAAGGTGACCAGCTCACAAAGTTGAGAGAGTTGATCATAACTACTCATTTAACAGCAGGTGCTCAACACGGTGAGTTTCACGTGTTCACGAGTTTCACGGCATTTTCACTCACTCTATTTGCTAACCATTGGAAGAAGGCGTTCTCTTGTTAAGACGCCTGTCTAAATAGATAGTACAGGATATACACGCAGTTTGTTTTATTATTGTTGTTTTCGGCTGAAAATGCGGTGTGCTTAAAATTGCACTATAGACAGTCAGGCAGACACGCTGACGCCAAGTTGCTTTTTTGTAACGTAAAAATAATTGCTTATTATTTACCTCTCCTTTTTTTATGTTTAGTTTTTTAAATTACCTGTTTCTTTTAACTGCTTTTATTAGGCAAAATACCAAAGCATCACAATCTCTTTTTGTGTATTCTGTGTTTGGAATCTCTTTCGTCTCTTGCGTCGACATTGTTTTTCACCAGATGTCACAACTTTGACTTTGACATTTCAGTTTTCTTCTCATTTTTGTTTTTTGTTTGTCATTGTTTTCACTTTCGCAACGAAATTCACAGAAATCCACTTCAGTTTTCACTGTTGTTGGCAGTTTTCTGAGTTTAATGCTTCTTCATTTGTTTTCCTTTTCTTAAGGTTCTGTTTTTTTTTTTTTTGTTTAATTTATACTGAATTATTAAAGTATGGCTGTTTAAAGTTTTTTAACATAAGACCCTTTATTATGTTTGGCCCTGGTTTCAAAATGCTAAAACTGGAATAAAGGTTAAGCCTTAGAAAAATTCCAACATAAATTTTTTGAGGTCGTTAACTAAAAATATGCAGTTGCAAGTGGCTAATATTGGATTTAAAAGTGGTGTGATATGATGGAAATTATATGCTTAGAAAGCATTTTGTATCGGTAATTTTGGGCCACAAAATTGTTTTCAGCAAACGCAAATAAATCTGAGTAACATCTTCTAACAAATTTCATTGGAAAGAAGAAATTGTCGCACTCATTTTTGGGTTTTGGAATTATTACTTTGTGATAAAGTTATACTGGATATGTATCCTGGGTCTTTACATAAATTTTATGAAAAGACTTTAAAAGTGACTTTTTTGGTCTCATATAAAAAAAAAAATAACGTCATGAGGTAAGCATTTTAATATAACGTAATGATTCTAAGGTAAATGTTAATTGCTCATATATAAAATTAATTTTCAAACAGTAATGCAAAAACAAGCACAACAACTACAATAGAACCAAAATAAGGATTACTAATAAGACAAATATTTGGTTGTAGCCCTTAACATGAATAATGACAGGGATAAGAACAAGGATTTGGACAAGAATTTAGACAATACGTGGGCCGTTTAATAATTCCGTGAAAAATTAAACAAGGAATGATTTTTACAGCAAAAAAAGTTTTGTAGCTCAATATGGCCACCTGTTAGCTCAATACACTTCGTCCAACGCTCCTGCAATTTTTGGATCCCATCCGAAAAATACATTTTCGGAAGGTGCTCAATATAGGCCTCTGTTTCGGTAATGAGTTCCTCTCTGGTGGTGAATTTCTTTCCGTCGAGCCATTTCCTCAGGTTTGGAAACAGAAAATAGTCGTTGGGGGAGAAATATGAAGAATATGCTAAATGTGGAAGCCATACGGACTTCAATTCATGGAATTTTGCCATGAGAGCTGGGCATGTGTGAACAATTGAATTGTCAGATGGAAGAACACTTTTACCTAGCTAAATGGGGACTTTTCTCTTTAAAAGCGTGATCGTTTTTTTGATCGTTTTTTTCGGTGGAAGGTAATCGAGGTAGATTATACCGCGTTTATCCCAAAATACTGTCGCCATAACCTTTCTGGCCGATAGCACTGTCTTCACCTTCTTTGGAGCACGTTCGGTTGGTGAAGTCTACTGTTTCGAATGTTCTTTTGTCTCTGGTGTAAAAGGATGGATCCATGTTCGTCCACGGCTACTAATCGACGGAAAAAATCATTCCTATCGTTGTTTAACATCGCTTTTGAATCAGTCAAACGATTGCATTTATGGTTGAGAGTGAGCAATCGCGACACCCATCTTGCGGATAATTTTTTCTATCCTGAGATGCCTACAGCCTCAACAATCTCGCATACTTAAACTCTACGAAGCTTTTGAACATTAATTAGAACAAATATAAGGAAAAAATAAGCACAGGGATTAAGAAAAATATAAGGAAAATGATAAGAATGAGGATTTAAACAAATATAAGGAAGAGCATTAAGACAAGAAAAAGTACAATAAATTGGTGAAACATTAGAATTTGGACCAGCAATGGGACAAGTATTATAGCAAGGTTTTGAAAACGGATAATTTGAACAAAGACTTTAGACAAAGATTGATATAACAATTGGACAAAGATTACAATAATAAAGAAGAATTTTTATACAAGGACTAGAACAAAAAAATATGACAAAAATTACGAAAAAGATTGCGACAAGTATTTGGTGTAACAAGGTTTTGGATAAGTATGTAAATAGATCAGAGAAGGGAACAAATTAAATTTCCTATCTCATGGGATTGTAAGCAAAATGCTGCTTGCGCGACGTTGACACATGAACAGTGTAAGCTACTTCGTGTGGCTTACGATCGTGTGCATTCAGCTGTTGCTTTGTTTTTATTTTGGCAGCAAATCAAGTCAGTTGCTTGTCAGCATTTGTTGAAATAACATCTCTTTGCGCAATTTTTTAAAATATAGCGAGAAAATACGTAAAATTTATTTTCGTTTTTCTCTGCTTTACACACAATCAAAGAATGTGATAGTATGTGTGTGCCCATCGCTGATATAGATCCATCTATGGATCAGTATATGATTCGATGAGTCAGAAAGCTTTGATGATGATGTGCTATGGTCTATTATAAATTAAATATGGACATTTCCACAGAATGGTCTACTGGGACCGAAAAAAAAAATTGTAATAAACAATTTTTTACTGAATTTTTATACTTTACTGCATTTGCAACTTATTTCAGTTTTTATTCTGAGAAAATTGGCCTGATATCTGAGAAATATGTTTTTCTTGCTTTTAGCGGCTTTTAAAGACTTTTTCTATTAAGTATTTTTCGTTTATTTATTAATACTATATTTGGACTCTTCTTATAAAATTCATGTATCAACTACAAATAAACAGCAAAAAATAAAAACATACCAAACAAAGCTCAATTAACGCTAAATTTTTTATATTTTTTTAATTACTATTCGAATGTCGCGTTCTTGTACCTAAATCATTAGTTTTTATCAGAACTTCGTGATCGTTCTAAGTTCTAAGCTGAAAATTGTAATTAAATTGTAATCAAATTTGCTCGCCTCACTAAAAAAAAAAGTTACGTCAGGTAAAAAGCAAACATTTAATATTGATTTTCAAAGTGTGTCGCGTTCGCGATCATACCCTGTTTTTTAAATACACTTTGTATGGGAAGTATGGAAAGGTTCAATTCGATTTTGCTGAATTTTTAACTAAGTTTTAATAGTTAAAATTAAAGCTCATGTGATAATTCTCAAGTCATTAGATTGATTTTTTAATAGATTTTTAAGAAATTTTTAATTTTGAGAACGTCAATTTGTATGGGAGGTAAACGTTGTTTTCATCCTTATGCCTTATTTTCGAGCATGATCTTTAACAGAAACAGGAACGAACATGGTTAAATCCACTTAGGTGGTGGTACTGATGGATAAAATATGTACTTTCCTATATCTGAACGTCATGATGAAGTAAATAACCACATGTACGGCTGGGGTTATAATAATACATCATAATTTTTCTCACTAGCCTCATATGAACTTCTTTTTTTTTTTATTAATATTACTAAAATAAAACTCACAAGTAATGAATACGATGTTTTTTGGCAGGTAATGCAAAATTTAGCTGCAATTAATTTAACTAATTCTTATTACAAACGTAATGAAAATTACGTGCTAGATGTCCCGTTTGCGATCAGGCTTAAGCTCAATAAAAAAAAAACGAATGGAAATATGTCAAAATGACAACTATTTCTTGAAGGTCATATTAATCTTATTTAATTTATAATTAACCGCTTTAAAATATTATTCTGCATTTTTCTAGATGCAGTTGAAAACGAGTTCCATTTTTTGCCGCGTTCGCGATGCCATGGCGAATATTTTCGAAACATGAAATCTAGAGAACCTAACTTTTTTTCTCAATATATAGTGCTAATAACATGCTATCGAAAACTGGACAAAAAGAAAATTTGTTTTGAGTTTTCTTAACTTTCTGCTCCTCAAAGGCGTACGAATGTCGCGTTCGCGACGATGGAAATGCCCATAAATAAGGTTTTAGTTAAAATATCATGATTTTTACCAACATCTGTTTGTTTAGTATCCAAAAATATGTCAAAAGAAAATTCGAATAAATTGTCATATGAGTTACCATAATATGTGTAACGTGTAACAACAAAACAATTTGATTCAACAAATTTTGATTCACATTCTTTTTAACCCAAAAATAGAAGTTACCCAATGTAACGTGAGTGACTATTCATTGCTAAATAAATTCAAATAATTTTGTACACACATTATTTGCTTCATTTTGTAGTTATATTTCTTAGAACAAAGTAAATTTTGTTTAAAGGACCATGTAAGACTAACTTTGTAAGTCAATTATAGAAATTAAAATCGTTTCCACAATTGAACAAAAACTAGTATCAAAGTAAACAGTGCAAAATTTGTGTTTGTGTGTAGCAGAAATAACTAAAACTCGCAATCTTAATCCCTATTCGGGATCCTCTAAACCAAAAGAATATTCAAAGGAATATTCAAGCCTTCACACGAAAATATTTTGAACCGTCTTAATATTCATTTCATATACATAATCCCCAAAAATGTATCTACTTTCCACTCGCACATAAAACTTATTTCCATTTTTACGTGTAAATAAATATCTTGTTTCAATATCAGAACATTGTATCTGTCTGTATAAAATATATTTATTTTCTACAACGTATAGGTATGCAGCTCAATTAAGAAGCAAACGCCCCCGGAATTATATGCCGCAAGAACTTCCACAACGGCAGCAGTAAATCACTTCATATGGCGCACAAATGTTGATTTCCACCTTCTGCTAAATCATGTTAACAGATATCAACCACGTCTTTCCCATTACAATTGATTTTATTATCTACACGCATTTCCGCTGACACAACCGCTACACATAAACACAGCCAGCAGCTAAACAAGTAACAAAATTTTATGTAGCAGGCGCGCTTAAAGAAAAGGGTTATATTTTAAAATCACTTAACTGTTGTATGTTTTGTTTCTTTGTATATTTTTCTTTGTTTTTGTTTTCTCAATTCTTGTGAACTGACTGACTTTGAGTGAGGCGTCTGTATGAAGCAGGACTAAAGAAATAGAGTTAAAATATATTAAAATTCATATTTTACAAGCTTGCATGTGTTTTATAATGGAGGGAATTTTTCTTTTGGGCTGAAAAAGAAAATTGCAGGAAATTTGCTTAAATGACTTTATAAGAAATTCACAAAAACAAAAATATAAAAAAAATCCAAACAAGGTTTGGTTGGGAAAATTACCGTAAATGTGGGTAAAATTTTTGTTATTGAAATTCCGCAACAACCACAGCAGCGCTGCAGCATATTTTGTGTTAGCTGTATAGCAGGGACTCTACTGATTGCCATGCTAATTATGCGGAAAACATGGAAATTCTTTGATGGAATCCAATGAAATGCTGCCTTTCAAAAAAAAATTTCTCTAACGAGAACGGTGCTAAGAAGACGGCGCGATAAGGACTTAAGTTATTGTTGCTTTCGAAGTTGCTGTTGTTGTTGTTGTTGTTGTTGTTGTTGTTGTTGTTGTTGTTGTTGTTGTTGTTGTTGTTGTCATGAAGGTAATAGCTGCTGCCAGTTCGTGTATTACAGGAAGTTGTTATTATTACATAAAACTTGCTTCGGGTTTAGAACTTAAAGCTTTGTGCTCACGTTTTGCTGCCTACATCAAGATTGAACTAAGTTGAAATAAAATATTTCCTTCCTAACTGCTTAATCTTGAAAAGGTGTGAACATGTTGATTATAAAATTTATTTCAAATGCTTTTCACGTATAAATTGTAAGAAAAATGGAAAATAGATTGAAAAGTTAAACTAACAGCTTTTTGAGAAACTTTAAATAAGGTCAAAAGTTCACAGCCCAAAATGACATTTTATAGCTAATAACATAAATATTATAAAGAAAACAATAATTCTAGGACATGTTGCCCAATTGTGTTCCTCGAGTCTTGTAGTAACAGGCGAGGCGAATTTATAATGGAGGTTTCGAAGAGATAACATTTGGAGCGAGCGTGAAACTAATATCCGAAAACCAAAACGACAGCTGAAGTTAAAACATGTACCAACACATTCTTTTGAATCTCCAAAGGTTTTACTTTAAAAATCTTTTACAAAACTTTTCGGAAATTTATTTGGAATATACTTTCCATTTAAACGGCGCAAAATATCACTTGTTTTAAAATTTTTTTTTTTGGAAAATTATTTATTGTAATATAACAGTTTGTCTTGAGTTATTTTATCTATTTTTGTTTCTTTTTTTAAAGATACAAATGCTTTCACAACACTTTTTTCAAGTCAGAACTGGGCCTCCTTTATTGTTGGTACGCTACTGATAATACATATTAATATTATGTAATGTCTATGAATAATAATAGAAAGATTTTTAAGAGCCATAAATACGTGTGATTGTGAAGAGGTCAAACTAAAATTATGAGCCCAAATTAATGGAATGTAAATTATAACAGTCATATTTGACAGTTGAAAACTGGTATGTAAATATGTTCTATAAGATATTCACGTATAAAATTTGTAAGAACAAACTAAGAACCATTCAATTCTCAACGGACATACAAGCTTTTTCATATCTCATCTTTAGTTCTTCAAATTTTATTTCTCTGGTTCCTCTTAAATCTGAAATTTTTGTCTAGACCTGGCACATGGAGAGTTTATGTTTTTTTTTTCTTATTTTTGTTATTCATCAATAGCGGCAAAACTGTATTGATAAAAACTTGAAACAGTCTTAGCTAAGCCTTAGTTCGATAGAACGGTACTGCTGTTTATAACATAAAAAACAAATGCTATTCTTCATAATTAGCATTGAGATGGCGTTATTTGAAGATGGAATAAAAAAAAATTTTTGTCAAAGAAAATCTTATATATTAATCATGAACGATTAAACATTTAATCTTCTCATCACAACTCATTTTGGCAAATACTTAAGAAATTGAACGTTCACGAGAACATTGTCGCTGTGTTCTCTCGTGATAGACTAAATGCAATGATTGTTTGCTCTCGCGCTCTACCTAAGAACAATTGCTTTGGCAAACACGCTCATGATAAATGTATACTCATAAATCACTGCATGTTTACTCTCTCTCTCTCTTAAAATACTAACTCAAAATGAGTTATCATGATAAGATTGAATTTTCAATCGTTCGTGAGCATATTTTTCAAACTTCATGAGTAAGGCACAGGTAGAAAGAATCATTGAATTGTGAAACGTTCGAAAGAAGATACAAGCGATCTAAAATAGAAATTCTATTGTTGTGCACTTGAAGAGTGTTTTGTTATATCATTTTTTTATTATTAAACTAGCGGATGTAACCCGGTGTTACTCGGGGTTGTGCCTTGAGCACAGAAAAAGGACAATTTTCAAAACTGGTCTCATTTTAACATTTTTTAAATTATCAATTAAATTTTTTAAATTATCATTTTTTGGAGTTTCACTTACTCCCTCCGTCGAAAGTATTTAGTCGAATTTCCGTAAAATTCTACCTACTGGACATGATTACAAAAAAAAATTACATCTTTAACGTCTCGATTTGACGTCTGGTTTCTTTGGAAAATGGTCACCCAGTTTGAAAAAAGCCATTTCGAGAAAAATGCATTTAAAGTTTTTCTTAGCATGCATTTAATATGCATTTTTATCTCAAAAAAATTCAAATTTTAAAAAATCCTTTTGGCATCGATTCGATTTTTGGATTGTCTTCGTTCAACTTTGGTTTTGGTCGATACTGATCGGTTGATGTTTGTTATCTTTATATAGCATCTGCTCGTTTTCGTTAAACTTTTTTTTATTCGTTAGTATTTGGTTCTTGACATTGTTTGCCTTCGGCTAATTTCTTGATTTTTGTCGAAAGAACTTTTAAAAGCATAGGAGCTATTTCAGTAACAGATACAAATGCTTACCAAGTTTCATCAAAATTGATTCATCCGTTTTGACGATAATAGTTGATTGAATAAAGCGCCCTCTCACAGAAGTTTTCTGAAATTTAAATAGCCTCAATTCTGTTCCAGGGTCAGATTATTTCACCAACCAAATTTTAGTAAAATCAGTCCGGGCGTTTAGGAGTTATTGAGTCCTTAAAACGCACTACTTAAAGCAAAGGGCCCTCTTGCGGAACTCATTGAAATTTTTTATAGCCTGTTTAATTTCGGGAACAGTTAAATCTACATACCAAATTTTATTGAAATCGGTCCAGGTGCTTAGAAGTTATTATGAAATGCCACGCCCACATACGTCTGCCCACTTTTTTACACCCCCTATAATCTTTCTCTCTATGAAACGTACTCGGTGTCCAAGTTTCAGCTCAAACGGATGAACGGTGCGCGAGTCTATACGAAACAGACGAAACAGATATATTAGATAAAAATATTGGCCGATATTCTTTAGTTTCCTAGATTTTATAAACATACATAAGAAAATACGCTTACGATCGAAAGATTCGTTCTTCGCAATATAGTTGCTTTTAAATTTTAAAAGAAGCGCACACAACCAACGAACAATCACGAGTGAGCGAACATGCGACGAAAATAGCGAAGTGCTTTCGTTCGTGATATTTACAAATATAGCTTTTGTTTGTGAGAGATCTTTTCTGGTTTTGTTTGAGACATGATTTTTTCTCTCATGATAAATTGAAAGCGGGAAATTATAAGTGGTGATAAGTTATGAGAACAATCGTATTTTGGACGTTCTCCGCACCCTGATATTAATAAGCTTAAACAAAACTTGAACCCTCTTTCTTTCAATTAATAGACAACACATTTGAATGAAACTTATATAATTTGAAATGATATATCTTTTTCCGGGGCTTCACAGCCTTCTAAGAGAGAAATGAAATTTTTGTAAAAAACTCGCTTTTTCCTCAATATAAAATTGGTTAGAAGATAATTTTTGAGTTGCTCAAATTTGATTTTTTTTTCATATGTAAAAATGTTCTCAATAATTTAGTTTTATGCTATCAGCAATCGTCAAATTTGTAAAAAAGTGTGTCTTTAGTAAAAAAATTTTTAAAAGTTTTGTTAAATTTTCTTTCAAATGTGCTAAAAATCACTGTGAAGCTGTGACCACAAGTGTTTTAAATGAATTTTATTAATATTGTCGTGAATTATTTAGCGTATAGTTCAACCAAATGCCAAGAGAGAGTAAAAAACTGTCACAAATTGAATGTTCTGAATTGGGAAGCCAATATTTCTGTCATTTTTAAAGAAATTTATTTATTTCTTTTTTATATTTAAGTCTTATTAGTTTAATTAAAAAAATTATGAAAATTAAACCGTTACTTTTTTGTTTATATTTAAATTATTCCTTTTTAAAAAGAGACCACAAAATTTAATATTTTCTCAAAAAACTATTATTGTTGTAAAAAGGAAAA
Source organism: Tetanocera ferruginea (assembly GCA_958299015.1). NCBI lineage: Eukaryota > Metazoa > Arthropoda > Insecta > Diptera > Sciomyzidae > Tetanocera > Tetanocera ferruginea. Next base: position 26,724,148 of record OY282643.1, on the reverse strand, counting down.
AATTACATTTTAATTTTTGACTTTCTTTCAAATTCTAATAGCGCATTTAAGGTGAATTTCATTTTTCTTGACACTAAATTAATAAACTGTCCGTGCCATCAAGATTTTTCCTATGATTTTTTGACGAAATTGAATTCTTTAAAATGTTGCTTTTCTACTTTTTAAAAAATTAATAAAATTCAAAAACAATTTGTTTGAAGAAAATAATTTTATACCTCTAATCAATCAAAAGTTATAGCCTCGAATTTATTTTAACCATCTCGCTTATACTGTATTTAATGATTATGAATAAGCAAACAAAAAATTGGTCGAATGTCGACCACAGGCGATACTAGTTTTTATAATTTTACAAATCGTTTAAATCCCAGATTGATGTCCTTCATCACTTTCATCCCAAAAATTCCCTCAAGTTAAAAACCTACATACGTCACTGCCATTTCTCTTAAGAGCATAAAAATTTTCATAGCCATATTTGCTTAACTCTTCATGTTCAAGTTCAATATCAGCTTCGCCGCGGAAGCTATTAGATGGCAAAGTCATCAAAATTTATCTATCTTGCCTAGAAAGTTGCTCATCTTACACGCTTGAATGCATAAATAAATCAGCCAATATAAATCAGCATCAACCTTTAAATTTTTGCCATCAGCGAAATGGTTAGAGTTTTTTATAAAGGTCATACAAGTTAAATGAAGCGAAAAAAATTGCCACTTTCAAATGAGGCTGTTTTAACACTTTAGCACAAATTTAGGTTCCTAAACTTGCCGAAAGAAAAGTCTTTCTATGGCGAAATATACACACTAACAACGGTTAAGAAATTTGCTAATATTAAAGAATTTCTTCTTCTTATACGTATAAGCAGAATCAGCAGAAATTATTGCTAAAAGAGTTGTCTAGTTTTCTCCAAAACTCTGTGTTCATTATCACAAAAACTGCAAGCTAAGTCTTCCTTTCTCTTTCCCTATAAAAAATTGCACAGAAACAACATTGACATATTCAAAATAGCATCAACATCAAGGTCATGTGGCAAACATTTTTCATATATTTTCATAGAAATTCAATGAAAAATAAAAAATTATTGTCACTTAAACAGATAATTTTCTGTATTTTTTGCTGACCCAACATCAATGCTGGTCATCCAGACATCACAGCATTTATTGCTGTTTTAAAATTCAATTCTATTTTACTCGCTACTCAAAGATAGTGAGTGACTCTATCTATTGTTCTCAAAACATGGCCAGCCATAAATGCAGTGAATGATATTTTATTGCTCTGCAATAAAGTTGATTTTTGTTTTCTGAAGTGTTTTCATTATAAATCATATTATTTTGATGTTATTCGAAAATATTTAGCCACCATTCTGCGCGCTTCTCAAGCATAGCTATTTTACTCAGAATATGAATTATATTATAAGACGGCGCTGTTGAGTTTAATGTTGCCAAAACTGTTGAAATATATATATTGTTTTATTATTTTGAAGCATAATGTTCATAGAATCAGACTCCATTTTAATATTCTATTTTCATAGCTGCAGCATCTTGAGAACAAATCTAAAGAAGTGAAGTGTGCAAAATTCGAGTGCAATTAACAGAATCGCAAACAATATCAAAACAAAGGAGCCAAAGTGAAAGGTCATCACAGCAAAGATCTCAAGTACCTTGACTGTGTTAAAAGTCAGGTGTTTAAATTCATGAACATTATTGTATAACAAAGCGCATCAATTCAATGAAGTTGACAGTAAAGAAAACTGCTTGAAAAACCTTCAGCTTATGAATGACCTGGTTAGCATTTCAATTCATTTCAACAGCAAATAATTTACTTTACCTGTAATCCATAAGCAGTTGTTGAACAAAATGACTCGAATATTTACTGTATGTCTAAAAACTCTATTAAATATGTTTCTTAACTCGAACCTAATTTGATTTTTTTTCAAACCACTCACTCCCTCTCTCCCTTAAAATACTGAAACTACACACCCAATTCTGCAACCACCTTGAAAAAAAATTCGAATATTTACTTAAAATGTATGGCACTCCCAAAAAACGATGCAATTTTTATAACAGAAAACAATTGAGAAAAAGTTTACTATTAATAGGTACTCATTAGTACTCATTGGTAGAGTCATTGGTAAACTGAATTTGCTTACAACTGGTAGATTTACAAATTTATAGAACACAAAAATACATTTTGTATGGTTCATGTGAAATATTAAGCTCTAGTTTAGAGGTAATATTACCCTTTGTGTAGAACAAGAAAGTGTTGTTCCTGTTATTATTATAAAGAAATAAGTAAACTTTTTCTTAAGATATATAATAACTAGTTTGCACCTAGAACAAAAAACGAAACTTTTTCTGAAAATTTAACTCAAACTCTAGAGAACTCGTCGCAAATTTTTTAAAAAATTGTTCAAAAAAGTTTCAATAGCTGTTCGAAAAACAAGCTCAAAGTTTCAAGTACTGGGTCATAGTAATGGAAGCGCCCAAAATTTACTTATCGCACCACTGTGTTATACTGTGTTTTTGCAGGAAGGGGTTCCCAATCTTCTTCGAAACATGATGTAAAGTGATGTCTTGAGTGTACTGTGAAGACTCAACCATAATAGACTTGAGCTGGCTGCGGCCAATGTCAAATTTTCTACGAACGCATAGAAATTGTACGTAGCAGCCATAATAGCTCCAGCCAGCTTTTTCGTCAAGTTTCGTTAACTTGAGCTGGCTGCAGAGAGAGAGCGATTCAAAGCGCATGTTGCTTGAGTTTATGTCAAACTACAATTAATTGGAGCGAGCGAGCGAAGCGAGCGAAGCTCCCATGGAACAGGTTGTTTGAAGCTGTTTAGAGACCTTAAACTCTCGAACGGATTGACCGATCTTAAAATTTCTTTTTCTGTACTGTTCTGCGCTTCCTAGCGAAGGTTGTTTTCTTAGGAAGTTTTTTCAAATTCCATTTAGTTTAAAAGTTAATTGAAAATAATATTTCCATGAGTTTTGTTGTTGTTATTCGCTGAAATAGTTTTCTTCTAACATGCTTGTGTATGTATGTATCAGTCAATGAAAAAACCGAACGACATGAAACGAATGTTTTTCGCTGCAACAGCTATTTATCAATAAATAGTAAAATAGTAAAATATAAGAGTACGAATTTATTTATGAAGGAAAATAGTTAGAAAATAAAACACAAAACATGAAATCTGTTTATATTTGCATATGTAGGTGAACCCTGTTAAATAAAATAAATTTGCAGTTTGAATTCTTATTTTAGGCTTATTTTCTTTCATAAACAACATTTGTTGTTGTTTGACAGACATTTGTAGTTTCAAAAATTTCAGCTCAGCGCTGCTGTTTTGCTGCTAAAGAAAATTGCAGCGCATGCAAATCAATTTTTGTTCTTTACTGTTCCAACTATAAAATATTAAAATATTCAGTGAACGCGTAATTGTCGCAGAGTATTTTAAGAGAAACAGAGTGTTATTTTGTTGTCATCAGCAAGCCATTTAAGATATTTGATAATAAATTTCTGAAATGATTTTTAAAGATACATATTTAAAAGCAGATTTATTTCGTTTCCAATGGAAAGAGAAACGCATTTTTATTATAACTGAAAATTTGTCTGCTTCGTATTTTCTCGTTGTTTTTAACAGTTCATTAAAAAGTAACGTTTGAAAAGATCGTCCGTTCTGAAAAAACTTTTGTATGCAGCGCTCGACTATCAGCATCAGCATCGTCAAGTGATTTTTTTTTTGTTGTGCATGTCATCGGTTCGTTTTGCATAGTTGTTGTTCTACATGTTTTCGTTTTGCGTTATCATGGAGAATTGAAAACAATAGGGGTATTCACGATGTGGTGTATTTGCCCTTATATTGTGTATTTTTGATAAATTTGATATATGAAGTAAAATTACAAAAACAAAATGTACAGTGTTCAAAATACAAACCTGTAGCAAAACTACAATGGCGAAACCCTATTGTATTCTTTGTAAATTTCGTTGTATATTTGATTAACTGATCAAAAAACTTTTTGACTCAGCGTGGATGAAGGTACTGGCTGGGTTGTGTGTTTATTTAATAAAAGTTTATTTAATTCAGTGCTTCGTTTCAATTCTCTTATTTTCTCGTACTGCTAAATGATGAACTTCCCAGACTGTAGTGAAGGTTTGTTCACAATGCGTTGTAAATATTGTAAATTTTGTAAGAATTTATCAAAAATACACTACATCGTGAATACCTCTAATAAGAAATAAGAAAGAAAAGTAATGGAATCTGTTAGGAAGAAACATTTAAATAATTAAGTGCCGGTCGTGAAGAAAGTTCCTAAATTATTAATTCAAACGCTCATTTTGAATAATTGATAACAAACGAACATTCGTTGTTTTTATTTTAATTGTGTGAAAAAATCGAAATAATCCAATTGGATTTTGAATGCCGTTTTAAGTGTTTTTTAAACACTTAAAGTTTGAGTGTTCACTTAATTCACTTAAATAACATATTTATGAAGCTTTGAGCAGTTCAAAAATAAAATAAATAAAAGAATTGTTTTTTTAGATTTAGTTGAAAAAAAAGTTATAGTAGTGTTAGTCTGTCAACTTGTGAAAACGTGATATTATGAAATTTATATATGTAAGTGTTTTTGTTTTAAATTATCATATTCATTGCTGCAAAAAAATATACGGCCATTCCATGTCTAATGAAAGTTTTTTTCCAAAAATTGATCACATACTCTTAGACTTGTTTTCTTGAAATTTTGTCTATAGGTACCTTTTCTACTTATAAGAATATAAGTTATTTGTTTTTTTATAGCAATTTTTTCAAAAATTATGGAGATACCAATTTTTTATAAAAGAAACAATCTTAAAAATCAATTGAAAATCAGTCATTTCCGATAAATCATGTCTCCGTCATCTGTTACCTTATTTTCGTAAATGAAGTAACATTAGAAAGCTATAGCGATTTAGAAAAAATTAATATTTATGAAATTTGTATGCTAGAGTTGACAACTTTTTGAAAAAAATTTTAATTTGGTAATAACTCAAAAAGTGATTATTTTTGTTTTAATTTTAAAAACAAAATGAACTTTTCACCAACATAGAATTACGATGCCCAAATTACACGTTTTTTGCAATCTCTTTTTCTGACACACATTTCACTTTATCGTTCATAACTTTTGTACAGTTTGAGATATTTATACAAAATATATATACTTGTTTTATATTTAGTAATGACCTCACACGTGACTTTGGCCCATAATATTGGAAAAAAACTGGAATAAATTAAAAAAATTTAATTTTTTCGTTTAAGATAATTGGAAGAGATAATAGGGGTATTTACACTGACTTGGGTAGTTGGGTACGGGTATATTGAGTACTTTTGATTACTACGAGCACCCTTAACTGCAATTGAGTACTTTGTAGAATAACAGCTGATGAGAGATGAGTGATAGTTAGAAAAGAGTTGCCACCATATTATTTATGTCATTTAATGAGCGCAAAATTTAGGCCATTGTACGGGCCTTAAAAAAGTTATTTTATATAGAAGTAATTTTTAACGTGAAATTTGCGGCATTCAATAATTTTTATGTCAAAAATTTTAAAATAACTCATTTCAACACAGTTGTCTATTTTATTCACTTATAATTTGTTTACATTGCTTTAGTTTTTTGTCAATTCAATTATTGCCTACTTTTGCAAAAGGTGGTAAACCATAAAAAAGTACTCAATCAATCTACCCAAACAAGTCAGGGGGTCAGCTAGAGTAGATTGGTAATTGGGTACTTGGGTAGAATGGCACTTTTACAAACACAAAATGTATGGCATTTGCCAATCTACCCAACAACCCAAGGCAGTGTGAATACCCCTAATATATTTTCTTTTATAGTTTTGAGTAAAAATTTTTCAAAGTGAGCGACCCAACTAATTTATATCCTCAACGTACCTATTTATGTGGCCAGCTTATGCATTTGCTAAGCGATTGCTACGACCTAGTAGAATTTTGTTGGTGAATATTTCGTAAAAAAAATGGGAAAACATTAGAAATATTGTGTTTATTTTGTGTTCTTATAAAAAAATAATAGAGAAATGTTATTAGGGGGTTTCGCACGGACGTACATGTCATCCGACTTGGGCATGTACGATGACATGTACGATCATTCGAAAGCAAATGAGACAGTCGGACCGACATGTTGGATGATAATCAAAAATTTTTGATTTTTCTGCCGGTCCATCCGACATGTCGTTCGTGCGAACGCATGTCGGTCCGACTCGCTGCATTTATCATTTGTATAAAATTTTCAACGAGTGAACATTAACTTAGGCAACAACAGGAAGTAAGAAAAAAAAATAAAACATAGAATGGCAAGTGCTCCGGTTGTGAAATTTTGGACAGAGTTCATTTCCATATATTTTCTTCATGTTCTTCTTCCAAAATTTAATCAATTATAGTTGCCGCTAAAAATTGCCTAGTCATTATTACACCGATGTGTTACTCTCGAGAGTCAGCAAAGAAATGAAGTCGTCGTACATGTCCGATTGTCCGAAAGCTCGACAAAATATTCCCGTTAGTTTGTCGTTGTACAATGTCGGCTGACATGTACGACCGTGCGAAACCCCCTATTGACATAAGCCCGATCTAGCTCAAGTTGTTATGGTGAAATTAACGATTTGACAGTTCTCAAGTTGGCTTTTTGTAAAGTTTTGATGTTAGCTGCAGCCAGCTCAAGCCTATTATGGTTGAGCCTTTGGTATTCTCAATAAATTTTTTATAGATTTCTCTATATTATTTCACAGAAAAAAATTAACAGTAAATTCTAACAGTAATTCAGTGAGAAATTATTTCTAAAGCTATACAATTTTTTTGAGTGTAATTTCTTGCTCTTTTTGTACTGTTTGCTGAACTTTATGTTTTTTGTGTGAGTTTTTTACTGTTTTTCGATACAGTACTTCAAAAACCACCGACAAATTTTATTATTTTGTTTCACAAACCGTTTTGCGTTGCAGAATATCGCAGCCGAAGCCTTCCATCCTTTTTTGAACTATATATTTAATATATTTGTCAATATTACCTGGTAAAGTTATTATATCATGATCAAAAACAAAGTAACCATGAAGAGAAATTTCAATATAAATTGATTCGAATGTAATGACAAATAAAAATAATGATATAATAACGTTATCAGGTAGTATTGACAAGTGTTGATTCTCTCAGCTACAAGTAAAGGAACTCTTGTCAAAAACAGCTGTTCGTTGTTATATGCGTTGGCCACATTCAGCTGTGCGCTGTTATCGGTGTAATTGAAATTTCAGAAAAGTTGTCATGTTTATGAAATGTCAAGCTTTCTATCAAATACCAATGGAAATATTACCGACAAATTAAAAACTTTCTATTTTAAAATGCATTTTAATGCGCAACTTCATATTAATGTGATAAAGTTTTGACTTAACAGTTGTCAACTATTGAGTACGCTGAATGTGACCAGTGAAAATTAATTGTATGCAATGACGGATTGTGAGCGCTCTCTTCTTTGTTATATTTTTTGACAGAAATTCGTTTCCAACAGAAACGTCAACACTACCTAGTAGTTATTATATCATGATTTTTGATTAAGAGAAAAATGTTTATATGAACTTTTTTATACTTTTCGTTGACTTCTCTTTGAAACTTTTGTGTGCTTACGCATAACTTGGTTGAGCCTTTATCTTATCATCTCTTCGTCCATCTCTGAGATGTGGCCATGGTAAATGCGTACACACTCTATCATACTTTGAAATTTGAAATAAGCTAATTTGAGCTAAAATTTTTCTAAACTTCAAAAGAATAGAATATAAAGACCGTATACCAGTGAAACATTTATGCAGGTCTTAAGACAGAACCAAGTTCTGCGTAAGCAAACAAAAGTAAGAGAGCAACATAACGTACTTGCTCAGCAATATATTGAGTCGTCCAAGTTCTGTGTAAGCAATTTTTCATTCAGTTTGTCAATTTACGTTTACTTTTCAAAACTTGAGAGAGAACTCTGGACATCGTATAGTACTTAACAGAAGAGGGTTACAACCCATCATAAATAATTTCAATTTTGATTTCAACCATTTGTATATCGAAGTTCTTTTTAAAATCAATAAAAAAGTTATATTTTAGACAAGATTACATTAATTAATGAGATTGTAATTGAAATGTTGTAATGTGAAATGTGAAACCGCTATTTTCATTTATAGTGCATGAATGAATTTACAAACTCAAAGAAAATATTTTTTGTCATTATAAATGGCAATTCTTTTCGAGAAAAACAAATTATTTTTTATTTGTCATTTCATTCGAATCGAAATCTATTGAAATTTATTTTTATGCTTAACTACTTTGCTTTTAATTAAGTATGGAAAAGTTTTTCGTTGATTTCTCTCTGAAACTTTTGTATGCATGCGCATAACTTGGTTGAGCCTTTAAAATTTTGATGATGTTTACGGAGTTTTCATTTGATTGAGCCAAATTTCAAGTGTATATTAAAAATGTTAAATATATTTACTTTAAAATTAGTATGATTTTGATTTAGAAATTTAAAAATTTTTTTCAAATTTATGATTTTTTATACAAAAAATCTTTAAGTAACAAAGTACGAGCCAAAATATTGAGTGCATATGAACTTTATATTCCGATTTTATCAATATTCAAAAGTGATGGGGAAATATTGGGTGTCAGATGCTTTGAAATAACTCAAAATAGTTTTCAAAAGCTAACTCACATTTGTGCGGATGCACATTGAAATTCAACAAACTTTAATTTGTAAGATAAAATATTATAGAAAGATAAATTAAGTGCACCTATCAATATTTTTTTTAGAGATAAGCTTAATAAGCTTACATTCGGCAAGCACCAAGTAAAATAAACAATGAAGCATGAAGGAAGTAGCTTGATAGTGTGAGGTGCTTCACTTGGTGAAAAATGTTGGTGAACATTTTTGGCATAATAAATAAAGAAAATTATCTTCGTATTTTGGAACGTAATTTTCCATACTTTGTGGAAAAAAAGTGCTTATCCAACAATCCAAAGGAAGAGATAATTTTTCAACCGGATGGAGACCCAACACTACCAAGATTGCTAAAATTTGACTCACTAACTAAAAATTTTAGCAGATGCAGTGACCCGCTCAAAGTCAAGATCTGAACCCGATCGAAAAATGTATAGGCTTTGTTAAAAAAATGACTAGCAGTGTAGAAAATACACCATACCAACTTAAACGACTTAGACTTTGGTCTACCAACCAAACGGAAAAAGAAAGTAATCCACACCAACTTATAAATAAATTTGTTGAAAGCATGCCCAAATGAGTAGCAAGAGTAATTAAAGCCAATGATCTTTGGAAAAAGTATTGAAAACTTTATTTTAAAAAATAACTTTTATAACGTGCAAAAATTAAAGCATTAAGTTTTTATATTTCTTTACCTGCAAGTTTTTTTCCACTTTTAATTTTGATCTGTTTCTTATGTTGCCATGATTTATTTATCTTTTCGATAAGGATTGAACTATTCCTCTTATTTTCCGCGGTTTTTGTTGAGTTTTTTAAAGATTTTTCGGGTTTTGTATGAAATTAAGTTAACTTGTTTTTTTTTTTCTTACGCATTTTCTTCTGTTCTCTAGGTTAACGCCAGATTATGGATGTGCATTATAAAGTCCATCATTATAAGTTTGTTATTCAACATCATTATTATTTTAGGGTTTCGAAAAAAACTATTTTTTATTTTAAAATTTCTTTAGTTAGCAAAATTTAAAGCTGCAGGCCAATTTAAACTCATTTATTCTACAGCAATTCCTAGAACAAGCAATTCCAATTAAAAACTACAACTACAATTTAGCTGCAGCAACAAAGTATAAAGTTTTCAAATTTGCGAAAACCACAAATTAATTATTCACATTGTTTGCAAAGCAATTAAAATAAAATAAAACTTTAAATTTAACACTAGGCAGCGCAGAAAACATCAACTTTTCCAAGCCTAGCAACAAATTACAGCTCGTTATCGAGCAGATGTTGTTAATTTATTTATATAATCAGCGAATATAATGATTGTAGGTAACAAGCATAGAGCAGAAAACTCTGCAGCAACAATTCCAGAAATAAGTTTTACCCAAATTCAGAAAATAAAACTCAGCTAGAAATTCTTAAGAAAAACGCATTTATTGGACTTTACCTTGCCAAGGTCTGGCCTGAGCACTGAGTCAGCACAGACATTGATAGCGTTATCCTGCGACATAAAGCAACAGCGGGTTATAAACGAAAAAAAAATCCCGGCTTAAGCCGTAGCTAGATTAGCAAATTGCAGCAATAAAATTATTCCAATAACCAAGAAGGAATTTCAGGAATTTAACTTATGGCAAGCTGCCAATTCTGACCTGCTAGCATTGCATTCGCGTACGCGCAGGCGCGACAGCTACAGGTAGGCAGGCAGGCAGGAAGAAAGGCGAGCGAGTGAACTAGCTAAGACAAAGGTAGAAGCGTAGAAAATATTTTAAGCCTCAGATTTTCCGCGAATGACTCAGGGTTTTGGGTAAAAGTTATGCGCGTTGGTATAAATATGAGAACAAGCGCAAGCAAAGGACATTCGTAGACAAACAGTGATAGTAATAGCGTCTTTCTAGCTACATTACAATTTTTAATTAATTCTTAAAAGCATTCAAGTTTAAAAAGTTATAATTTCAAAAATATTAAAATGGGTTGTTGTTCCAGCAGTACACTTTTTGATGCCAACATTACTTTAGATGGATTTTATACCAGTCCACAAAGTCAGTCAATGAAGCGCAGCTTCTCCAGCCGCATAAGCAATGCTTCCAGCGGCGTCTTTAGCCACTGCACAACACCATCTAGACGCAGTCGTCGCATTTCAACTACATCCAGCGGTAGTCCTCCATTGCCACCAAAGAAGAAGCATAACAAAAAAGCAACACTGCCTGAAAACTTTGGAATACTTTCTATTGTTGATGACTTTGCCGAAGCTCAGCAGCAAGCACAGGAAGCTATGGATAAATCATGCGGCTATTTTACCAAATCAATATCGTCCAGTAGTGGCGGTTCTAAGTCCAGCCTGCGTTATACACGTGATACCAGCTTTGAGAGTCCCGACACCGCTACTGGCTCTACAAACATCAACCAGAGCTATGAACGTCCTGACTCACCCACCGGCTGCGATCTAGAAATGGAAATGTTCATGATGACCAATACAAAGGGTGTCATTGGCAAGACATCTTCACCCATGCTGCAGCGACGTGAAGCCGACGATGCTACATATAATGTTGCAACTGCACCGCGTTCTTCCGCCTCCTACAACAGGTGGAGCAAATTTCTACACACAACACCCGCTTACATTATAAACAATGTTACCAACATACCCGAAGCTGTTGCAGGACACTTTTGTCCTCGCGATTTTCCCGCCTTTATCGATGTGGAAATCGAAGGAAATGCGCCAAAACGCTTTAAGCTAGACACCGAAGTGGAAGTTCAAGCTGTAGTTCATGCCCCGGCCACGACTGCACCCTACAACTCAACCGAACTGTAAGCAACATACAACAATCATTACGATACCGAGATGACGATGAAATAAAAGCAAAAATACACTTCCGCTACAAAAAATGGAAGTGCTCTATTTTGCATTGAATTTCTATGGCTGCTTAAAGGCTGCCATCAGTGGCAGGTGTGGCAACCAAGCCATGTGGCAAGAGGTGCGTCAAGCTACGATTTGTTCGTAGCTTTTGTAGATATTTCCACATTTTGCAAATATTTATAATAAGTTGAGTTAATAACTAAACAAATTGATTGACAACTTCGCTACAGAGAGAAGAAGAAGAAGAAGCTAATAACAGACGAGCATGACCAGCTACTTTGAATGCTTGCAGACTGTGCAACAGGACAAAATTATTATAAATAATTTGTATAAATTAGTTAGTAAGATAATTGATGAATAAATAAATAAAATCAAAAAGTCATTAAAAACAAAAATATACACAAAGTGTTGTTATTTGTTGAGTCAAGATAACTGATAGAAAAAAATATACTGAAACAAAGTTATTCAAAAATGTTTATGGGACAAGTTTAAAATGAAGAGAAATAAAAATTAGATTATTTTGAATTGAATGAAGAGCAGGGCTGCCACTCTCAAACATTTTATTTTACCAAATTTCATCCAAAAATTTACCAAAATGAAAAATAGTTTACCAAACACAAAAAAACTGTATTTTTAAGTTAAAGAAACAATACAATTATTCATTCTTTTTAATTAAATTATGTTGCCTTTTCACTGCCCTTGCCTTTTTTCGCGTTCGTTTCTTAAAATGTCGCACTCACACAGGGCAAAAAAGGCGCATTTTCTGCCCTGCGAAGCTTTCTCAGGGGAGAATGTTGCCCTGCATATCAGCTGTTCTTAAAACGGCAATATTATGAAATGCGTGCGTTATACAAGGATAGTTAGATTCGTTTATTATGTGTTGACATTTCTTGAGTAGGAAAAACATGCACTTTTACAGGGTTGATACGCTTGAAGATGTTTCCTCGCTTTCCACCACATTGGTCGCCTTATTTCTAATAACAAATCTAAACAGATATAACATAATCGCTTAGAATATAAATTTTAAGAAAGTCAATGTATTAAAAATAATAACTTACTTATATATCTTAGCCATGATACAAAAATAAAGGTATCATTGACAGCTGCTTATTTTCTCTTGAGAAGGGAGTTGGCTACTGTCCAAAACGGCAGTCAAAGCAAAAGAGTTACTGGTAGTCAACTGTTGTGCTGTCACAACACTATCATACCTAGGTGAGCTATGTTTTAGCCGAATGGGTTGCTATATAAAGCGTTTTAAAGTTGTCCAGTTAACGAAATGATAGTCTATGTACTATTTATTTATTTATAACCTTCTATACTATTAAAATAATTTAAACTATTTATTTATAATTTTTTTTTTAAGTGCATAGGTATTTCATGTGCATATTTTGATTTTTAAGTACTTTAAAAATATCTTATATTAAATTGCACTCTAAAAAAGTCATATACAAATGATAAGAATTATATGTTGAAAATTAGTTCTCAACACCTCAGATTGATGTACCTATATGTAATTAATTAACACAGATTTAAACTTGAAGTTTTAATTTTTGAACAGTTGAGACAGTTGCGTGCATTTTAGCGACTCCCACCTCATCAGTTTTACTGAGCTTTATCAAAATTAAATTTTGCTCAAGTGTTGGCAATGTTGAGTATGCTGAATGTGCCCTTTGTAATATGTTGTTTGCTTATGAGCGAGCGCTCTCTTCATCGAAATATTTTTTGACAATTTGAAGTAGTCGATAGAAACGTCAATCTATCCTTAGCGATAAATCAATTTCTTTCCTAAGCCAACGATCTTAGCAACTGACAAATTCAAATTTTTGATATTTTACTTTGGTGCTGCATAATGAGCATTATTGATATAATTTTTATACTATAATTTTTTGATATGTAACTTATTTTAAATTTTTTACCAAATCAAAAAAAATTTACCATTTTACCAAGTTAAAATCTTTTTACCACATTTGGTAATATTTTACCAGAACGGCAGCCCTGATGAAGAGGATATTTATGAAAAAATTTAAAAAAGGAGATGAGTAAAGGCCGAAGCTTATGGTAAGCGTTATCAAATAGACGTTTCTTTCAAACACTTTTCGAAATTTTCTATTTTAAAAATGAATGAAATTAAAGCGGCAAAACTGGTATTTAAAACAATCTTAAAAGCTAGTTCTGCCTTAGTAGACATGAAAATCGTGAAAAGTTTTTCTGAAAACGGAAAAGAAAAACATTCAGTCAGTAAAGTTCTTCTTCATAACGACGGTATTAAATTCAGAAGGTCTTAATTTTCAGAAGAATTTTCGCTTCAGGCATGAAAAGTTATTGAAAAAAACAAAAATTGGTAGCTGGGATGAACTTCACCCCATCACACTCTCTATTTTGTGAATTTTTTCCAAAGGAATTTTTTCAAAAAATAATTTTTTTGATAGCTAAATCATTTTTGTTTTTAAGCAAAACTGATGCCAGAAAGGATATTCTCGCACCCGATTCAACCTAAAAACGTTTAGCTTCCGTGAGAGCGCCGATTGTGATGTCTGGGAATTTTTTACGGTAAATTGTTGTATGAAAACGTTTACATGTTAGACCGTTTTTTGGTTGAATCGGTTGCGAGGATTTCATTTCTAGAATCAGCTTTTCTGTAGCTGTGCACATTTTCAAAAAATAATTTTTTGAAAATATTCCTAAGTAAAATATACTCAAAGTTGATGGTTTGATGGGGCAAATTGCACCCCCATTGCCCTTTTTGTTTTGTTTTTCTTTAATAACTTTTCAAGCTCGAACCGAAAATTGCCCATGCAACACCGGCCTAGTCTTTTATATTTATGCTCCATATCCACGCAAAATTTTATGAAACAAGCATGACATGCATTCCTAGATATACTGCTTCCAGAAGACATTCTAAAAATCCAATTGTGCTTCTCCTCAGCCTTATCGAAAAGGTGACTTTCAGGTGACTTTCTCATAAACTTCTAAAAGGCTATTTGAATAGCTTCCAAGAATGCTTCCATGGCATGGCTTTTGCAAGGCATGATTATTATTTTCTTAGAAGCGTTTTGTCTTACGTGAAATGAAATGCCTTCTTAAAGTTTTTCCGAAAAATACCTACTAAAATCCTTTTGAAGGCCTCAAAGAAATAAACGATTGAAAAATTCTAGAAGCACTTCTAGAGAAGACTAACGAAAGCATTCCTCCCAATGACATGCATATGTTAAAAGAATGCCTTCTGAGTATGAAAGTAGTAGGGATGGAGATCACGACTTTCGCTTTCACTTTACCTTCTTTGGAAGCACTTTTTTGCTGGGTCGTTCGAAGTGTTTTTTTGCTTAATAACGGAAAAAAAGAGTTGGATTTTTATTTTTCAAATTAATCCCCTCAAAATTCTACTACAAGTAATTTTTTTTCTTATTACTACAACTCAGTGGCGTAGATAGCTTTTAGTTCTGCGAGAGGTCTGCAAAAAAGTAATGACCTCTCATACACAAAGTTAAGTAAATACATACTTCTTAGAGTGCCCATGAAGTGTATGGAATTTTCAAAAGTGACAATTTTTTTCACTCCCCAGCAACTTTCCCAGAGAATGGGTGCTAAATATAAGATCTGCAAAAATAAACTTAATCTGGTAAGCACAAAATTTTTTTAATACAATCTCAGATAGCTTTTTTTTTGTAATTCCATAGAAATAATAAAAGAAAATGATAAAACAAATAAAGGAGTTTAATGTCGAATATGAAAAATGGTTGTTTTAAATTTTGTTTTGTAGAAACGCAAATCCATTTAAATTCTATTTTTAAATTTTTTGCTGAATTTTAAAGTATGTGTTTCTTCTCAGTATAATTTTAATTTCATTTCAACTCAGTTCATAAAAATATTTGTGGGTGAAATAATGTTTTATTTAAAGCACTTGTTATTCTGTCCAGTTTCAACAAAATCCCTGAAGCATGTTCTCCAACTATTAAAAAACTTTGAAAACTAATTTTTTTACGATGATTGCATTAAAACATATTATAAAAAATCAGCAATTTTTTTGTTACAAAGTTATTATAAAAACATATCTTAAATATTTTCTAACCATAAAATTCTTTCGGTAATCCCAAAAAAACTTTTAACTTAATAAAATCAATTGACAACAACTTTCATATTTGGCTCATGGCTCTGGGGGGGGGGGTCCGGACCAGTGGACCACTCCCATATCTACGCCACTGCTACAACTACTCACTTAATAGCGTTAAACAATATTTATCTCCAGATTGTCTGATAAATTTTCATCGCTATCAGCATCTGTAATCTACTACAAACTTTGATCTTATTCGGTCGTTTGAATTACTTGTTGACGATTTTGCCTTCAGTACCAAATTATATCCTAGTCTTTGGCGTGCTGGAATACTAGTTTATACAGAGTTCTCAGAGCTAGGGCCGACCACTGAAGGTTTTCCCAAAAAAAAAATACTGTCTGGGGTCTCAACTTCGACTGCTGCATCTAATGTTAAGTATTTATTGTATTACCAGAACTTTAGAGGAATGAGAACTAAAATGAATCAATTTTTTACTTATATCTCTTGTTCATTGGAATATCATATTTAATGAAACTTGATTATCTGAGTTTAATTCATAGTTTTAATTTATAATTCTTAAACGCCACTATAACATCTTCTTAAAGCGAACATCTTCCAAAAAGATCGTTGTCCTGCTGAAATTACAGGTTTGTCACGTAAGGGTAGTGTTTTGGTAGAAACCAAAAAGTCATACCCTCTGTGAACTGTTAGTCATTTCTCCTACTAGCTACTACTCATGCCTCCTATTGGTCAATGGCTCTTGACATTGATAAAATTATAATTAAATTCACTTTGTCCAGTAATTTTAAGCTATTTTTCATAGTAAGTTATACTCCACCTTAGAGATATATATACTTCGTACTATCTGGACGACTGATCTCAATGAAGATTGCCTTCTTTGGGCTACGTTTGGATATAATTTAAGAAGCGACCTATTTCAGAGAGCTGCTTAAATAAAAAATGTTCAAGTTGTTCCATGGGAGCTTCGCTTTTTCGCTCCAGAGGAAACTTGAGTTTTTTGACATTTTTCCTAAAAATTTCAAAAATTAGGACTTGTTAAATAGTTCAAAACCTATCTTCATCTGGTGTAAGTTCCTATCCTAAGTTCAGGAAAAGACAAAACACTCTTTTTTAAGGCTTAAGATATTATGATTTACGTAATCACAGCTCTACTATCTTTATAGACAGTCTCCTTTTAAAGACTTTTTTTTATTTAATTTAAGATAAAGCATCGGAAACCATTACCAACAGATTTATAGAGAGGTCAATTCGAAACCAATGTCGGTGTTCGTTGTATCTTTGATTGTAAAATTTTTGAAAATAAGTTTTTCAAAAAGTTTTGGAGCGCCTACAAGATGGCAAGTCCTCTATAATTTTAAATTTATCTCTTATCCCCATTTTTATAAATTAGTTTAAGATTATATATTTACCAATAAGATGGAAAAATACCAACAGATAGCGATTTATTAAATTATTTTTTATCAATTTATATGTATGCATACTTTCAAGCTGAAAATATTAGATAGTTTGAGTTAAAAAGTTTGAAAAGCACTGTAATAGTTAGAAGTATATACCGTTTGAGCGATATTGGGTATGAAGTACCCAGTACATCGGTCCAGCAAACTTGTTATTAAGTCTGCATCAGGTCAAGTCGATAAAGCATGTGCTATTTTTTCCCGTGTTGCACTGATATAACTTAATCACATTGACGTGTACGAGGGAGTTGAAAAAATGGATTGGTTGAAGGTGGAGAGAAAACCTCTTTAAAGTTTTCAGGATATACATTAATTGCAAATCACTTTTTGGTTGGAAGATACTTCCAGAACTTTTCATTTATCATGTCTAAAAATCTTATCTTCTCTATGAAGTAACTTAAGACTGTACGTTAAGAAGATTTATGTATGTTGCTTACAATTTAATGGTATATCCAATACCAGTATTAGCAAATTTTTCATTTATGATGCCTCAAAATCTCTACAGACCTTAAAAAAATAATATATTTATGATCAAAATACAAATTTGACCAAGAAATAAATAGTAGAAGTAATTTAAAATTATTTTTTACTTTGTAGTGATTTTGAAGTAGGTTTGTTTTTTTGTTAAAAAGTTTTAATTTCTTTCTTTTTAGAGAAAATGATATGTTTTAAAAAAGTGTATAAATTAATTAAACACCAATTATTTATGCTCATAATATGGAAAATGCTTTTCTGTCGTTTCTTATTCTGGTCTTTGTCAGTATGTTTATCAGTACCTACTCTTGTATTTTTATCACTACCCCAATGTCAATATTAACTGAAATATAGTGTGTTCATAATATTGACACGCCTCTTTGTCGAGAATATCACACTCTTTGTGATAGTGTTTTCAATAGGTTTACCCATTCTAACAATGAATTTTACCACCCTTAAGTCAATATGATACAGTTTTTTACACACTGCCACACCCCTTAGTCGAATAACGCCCAATTCTTCGGTAGTAATTTGTAATAATTGTGCCTACGTCTGTACTTTTTCAGTAAGAAGTGCCAGTTTTCGATTAAGTGTTTTCTAATATTGCCACACCCCTTTTTCGAATGACGCCCACTTTATTCACAATAACTTGTTATAAGTGTGCCTACCTCTATACTAAATATCAGTACTCTAGTGTCAATATTATTCGAGATACAGTGTGTTTTATATATTGCCACACCCCTTTATCAAACAACGCCCACTGTATTAAAATTAATTGTTTTATAACTGTGCCTACCCCTGTAGTTAACTTTAGTACTCTAGTGGCAATATTATTCGAGATACAGAGTTTTTCTAATATTGCCACACCTATTTGTCAACTAACGCCCACTTAATTAGCTGTTATTTTTTACCTTCCCTTGCATTTTGCTGTGAATTTTATTAACTCTAGTACTCTAGTGTCAATATTTACTGAGATACAGTTGTTTTCTTACAGTGACACGCCCCTTTATCGAATACCGCCCACATTACTAGCAGTAATTTGTTATATTTGTACCTACCTTTGTACTAAATTTAAGTATCGTAGTGTCAATAGTAATCGAGATACAGTGTTTTTTTTTTAATATTACCACTCCCCATTTCGATTAACGCCCATTTTTTTTTACAAAAATTTTTAGTAATTTTTCCTACCGTTGTAATAAATTTCGGTACCCTAGTATCAATATTATTCGAGGCACAGTAGTTCTCTTATATTGCCACACCCCTTTGTCGAATTACGCCCACTTTTTTATAGTGATTTCCAATAATTGTACCTACCTCTGTACTTAATTTCAGTACTCTAGTGTCAATTTTCTTCGAGATACAGAGTTTTTACAAAATTGCCACACCCTTTTTGAGAATTACGCCCACTTAAGTGATCGTCATTTTTAATATTTGTGCTTGCCCTTGTAATTTTACTGTGAATTTTATTACCATAGTGTCAATATTTACTGAAATACAGTGTTTTACTTATAGAGACACGCCCCTTCTCCGAATACCGCCCACTTTCACAGACGGGCACCTCCGCGTTGATAGTCTCTATATGTTGACAAAAAATTACGGCAATCGGGCAAGTACTTTTGGAGTAATCGATGCACATACATTCACAAAAAAAAAAAAAAAAAAAAAAAAACAGAGAAACCAACCAACTTGAGAACCTCCTCCTTTTTGAAGTCGGTTAAAAAAAAATTATTAGTTAAATACAAAAATTAGCCCTTCCTTACTAAACTCATCAAATAAAAAATTTTAATTTATAACTCAAACTCCTAAGAATATCAAAATCAAAAACCAAGAATGTACAATTATCTGAAAAAATCAATAATTCTTTCAAAAAGGAGAATACATTTTTTTATTGCTATTAAATATTTAGAATAGTTTAAGAAATAATATTACTCATCATGTGATTATAAATAAACCTTGTGTTAAACTTTTATTAACCAATTAAATACTATAAATATTGCTCGCCTTATTGTTAAAGTACTTAAGATTTCTTTAGAATTGCGATATATTTTTTTAAACAACAACTACACACACACACAATCACAAGAATCCAGTGTGTCAATTATTGCCTCAATCGAGTACCCTGCACATCAATATTATTGATTTTCCTTTCATATTTTCATTCTCTTATTTCATATCTTGTTATATTTCCGCGTTTTTCCTTCGCATTTGCTATACATGCGCCCTACTTGAGCAAGGGAAGAGTTTGTTAACCTTAATAAAATAATGGACTGGTCAAGCTATAAAACAAACGAACTGGTGTTAGAAAACTTAACTAAAATTTGTATTTGAACTTGAATTATGTATTACAAGGTTAAATTTGAAGTCTTGAGGTCTTAATTTTACTTAAGCATGAATGGACGACTCTCGAGAGTATAACATAAATTAATTTTTTTGAAAAAAAAAATAACTTTTTTTTATTATTATCTTGTTTTGAAGAATATTTTACGTGATTCATTCAAATAAGTATGCCGCGTGTAGCGCAACAAATGCTTTGGTCAGACTTCAGACGACATTATGACGATAAAACGTTTTCCTAAACCGGAGGCTACTGGTAATAATTGCCAATATTAACTGGTTGCATGTGTGCTGGCGGATACAAAACACACTAGCTTCTGTAAATAAAAAAAAATATCCAGCATAACATATGCCACAAACGGAAAAGCTAGGAAATATAATTTAAAATTTTTCCTTCTTTTTCGAGAAGCCTTAACTATTTATGTATAGAAAAAAAAATATGACGAAGATAGTAATAATATACATATAAAAGCTAATAAAAATGAATTAGTATTTAAATTACTTTAGCTGCCAAGAATGTTACAAAGACTAAAGTTGTTGAAACACTTTGCAGTATTTTAATATTTAATGGAACAATTGGCAAACATTACAGAAAAGGGAATGGAAATTATTTTGTAATCTGTTTTATTGTAAGAAAAAAAATTGTTGAAATTGTTGTGCCAGAAATTGAAAGAAATTGTTGTGCCAGAAGAACAAGCGAACAGAACTTTTTTAAAAGAAAGAAGAAAAAATTAGCGCCAATGGCACTATATGTCATAGCATAGATTTTTCTGCTACTTAATTGCTACTTCAAGCGAATGCAATCCACTGTGTACTTCCGTTTCCGCATAGTATGAAAATGAAGTACCAAATTGCTTGCCGCAGGCTTAAAAGTTCTATTGAGCTAATTAGTTGACAAAAAGTTTAACGTTATGCAATGATGTAAATCCCTGCAACTAAATACACGCTGTTTCAAATTTATAAAGCCATTGCAAAACCATATTTCCCAAATTCTGACAAAGCAATGTTGAAAAACTTTTTTAAGATAAAAAGCATTAAAGGCGGTATTTTGGACATATTTTAGTATTTACAAAGTAAATACAAATTTTTTCACACGTTGATTTTTCTAAGTTGATTTTTCGGTTTTTCAAACTTGAAATGTAAAAAAGAAAATTTGCAAATAATGACTGAAGTATTTATTTTGAGCGATACATCAATGAATGCTTTTTTACTTTTTAAAAATTATTTCGTGTAAATGTTTTCCGCGGCTGTAATATGGTGTGACTTTTACATTTATTCAAAAAATGTTTATTTTGTGAAGCCAAAATCTTATATGAACAATTTTTCTCATTAAAATAAATAGTAAAGGGCTAGAGTTAACAAGGATGCGTTTTTCGGTACCCTCATTTTTATCAATAACAAAAAGAAAATATTTTTGAACAGTCCAGAGTCAATTCGACTAAAAATGTAATCAACAATATCCTTTCACAAAGTCATTTCGAGGTCAAATTATGAAAAAGCCATGAAATAGAACACGTCTTTTCGGAATGAGAAGTCCCTCCAGTTCGACTCACCAGTGACGAATGAGCGAGTTCACTAGCTATCGGTAATCACCACTGGTTAGGCACCAGATTACCTGCAATACAATTCACTCATGAATTTAACCCGGGGATGTCATTGCCGGTAATGATTCCATTACTCTCTGCATTACCATTCACCAGCTGTTTCATGATTCCATTACTCTCTGCATTACCATTCACTAGATGTTTCATAAGGTACACTCATCATTCCTTTTGTTATACAGTTTATGTGGAAGAAAAAACAAATGAAATAAATGTATTTGCATTACCTGCTACATTACCTCGGGTATTAGAATTCACTAGCTACTATTCATGCATGATATCATGACCGTTAAAAGACTAATTGTGATTGCCAGAACTGGAGGGGTATTGATTGAGTGATAAGTTTATATTTAGGTTTTTTGATCGTTGATTCCGAATCTGAGGTAAGTTTGTCTATACTAAGGTCATTTCAAGGTTAAATCGAAAATCAAAGATGCAATCTGCAACTTCCTAATAATAAAGTTTTTTTTTGTCCACTGAATTCAAATCCGATTCTGTGGTCGCTGATGCCAAATCAGAGGTAAATTGTTCTATATTGAGATAAATTCACGGCCATAACAAGGTCAATATGAAAGAAGACAAAATAAGGTAAATATATTCCTGGTCTTTGTATCGCTGATTCCAAGTCGGAGGTAAGTTTGTCAATATTAAGGTAACTTCAAGGTATTTTCAGGAAAAAAATTTAAAATAAAACACAAAAAGATACAAAAATTTACTAAAATCACCATATTAGTTTTTTGACGAACAATCCAAAAATCGCATATATTATGCACAAATGAGCGTGTTTATTTTTTTTATAAACGATCGCATTATGGCTTGATGTCAAGAATATTATGACTAAGCTCAGAATCACGTCCAAAATAAATTAATTTGGAATTTCTTTCTGCTCAAATTTTTCTCCGTGCAGAGATTCGAGTCCAACTTCCAGAAATGTAGGATGTTGCGGCCGCTAATTCTGATTTCAACGCCAGTTTGTCTATATTCAGTTTATTTTAAGGTCATTCCAAGATCAAAATGAAAAAACTGAGACCTGATTCTTGATATATAGGTCTTTTATATCGCTTATTCCATATCCGAGGACATTTTGTCCATATTTAGGTCACTTTGTGGTCATTTTAAGTTCAACATATTAACAAAACTAGTATCGCCTGGGGTCGAAATTCGACCAATTTATTGATTGCCTATTTATAATTATATGCGAGATGATTAAAATAAGTTCGAGGCTATTACTCTTAATTGATTAGAGATATAAAGCAATTTTCTTCAAAAAAACTATTTTTTTATATTATTATTTTGTTCAAAAACAGAAAAACAACATTTTAAAAAAATTTAATTTTGTCAAAGAAATCATAGGGCATTGATTTTTTGATAGCACGGACAGTTTATTAATTTAGTGTCAAGACACAATAAATTCACCTAAAATTCGGTACAGACTTTGCAAGAAAGTCAAAAATGCAATTTTTAGTTTTTGTTTTTTGACAACAAAAATTATTTTTACCCCATATTTTAAGAATAAATCAAATTTTATGGTCTTTTTTTAAAAGGAATAATTTAAATATAAACAAACAAAAAATGGTATTATTTTTTAAAATTTTTCTAAGGTAACTGATAAGACTTAAATACAAAAAAGAAATAAATAAAATCTATTCACAGATGGCGGAGATATTTGCTTCAGAACTTAGAACATTCAATTTGAGGCAGTTTTTTTTCTCTCTCTTGGCATTTGGTTGAAACACACGCTAAATAACTAACGATAATATTAAGAAAATTCATTAAAAATACTTTTGGTTAGAACTTTGCTGTAATTTTTAACACATTTAAAAGAAAATTTAACAAACTTTTAGAAAAAATTAGAAAAATTGAAAAACCGTTAAAATTCGACCAAGATATTCACATGGAAAGTCAAATTTTTGAATTCAAAACACATTTCTTTACTAATTTTACAATTGACGAATGCATAAAACTACATTTTTTTAAGAAATTGTTACTTTTAAAAAAAATTCAAATTCGATCAACTCAAAAACTCTTCCCCAACCAAATTTCATATCAATCAAAGAGCAGATTTTTTCTCAAAAATTTAATTGCTCTCTTAGAAGGTTGGGAACCCCCTCTATCAGATATATCATTTATATATACATTCTGCACATCTGGACAACAAAACCTTTCAAATGATATAAGTTTCAATTATTTTGAGTTTTAATTAATACCAAAAAAGCGTACGACAAACTTTAATGTTCACGTATTAATATATAAGATATAGATGCATGATGTTCAACTTCCTAATATATAAGATTTATGGGTCGATGATTCCGAATTCAAGGTCAGTTTGTATATATTGAGATCATTTTTAGGTTAGAGTTAAAAAAACAGAGATGAAATATAAGGTTTTTGGGTCGAAGATTCCGAGGTCAGTTTGTATGTATTGAGGTCATTTCAAGGTTCAAATTCAAAAAAACAGAGACACGGTGTTCAACTTCCAGATACAAACATTTTTAGATCGCTTATTTCGAATCTGAGTTCAGGTTAAATGTATTTAAATCATTTCAAGGTCACTGCAAGGTCAAAATGAAAATAAATTTGATTTAAATAAAATTAAATGAACACGGACAATGTTCAACTTCCTACTGTATATATTTTCTGGATAGCTGAATCCAAATCCCAGTTGAGCTTGTCTATCTTGGGGTCATTTCAAGGGCATTCCAAGATCAAAATGAAAAAATACAGAGATGCAATGTCCAACTTTCTGATTTATAAGTTTTTTGGGTCGCTTATAACAATTCTAACAACATTTTGTTTGTAATGAACTAATTTCAAGGTCATTCCAAGATCAAAATGAAAAAAAAAAGCAGAGATACAGTGTTTTAGTTCCTGCTATATAGGTGTTTATCGGACGCTGATTGCAAGTAGTATTTAGTCAAAGACTAAAACTGAGTTGTAGTCCCGCATGGGTTTAAAATTTAAACCACGTCAAATACTAAAACTAAGATTTAGTCTGGCATGGTTTTCAAATTTCAACTTTAAACTCTTATAATTATAACATACATAATAAGCACGAGCAAAAAAATTCATTCCATGGCTCAGTTCGTTAAGCGGTTGTCGATATGCTTTGATGAATCGAGTGATTGACCCTCAGTCAAATCGTTTTTTATATTTTTTTTTTTTTATTTATTATCTAATACATAAAAATCTCGTGTCATGGTGTTAGTGTTTGAACTCCTTCGAAAGGGCTGGACCGATTTTTGAAATTTTTTTGTATATTTGATAGGTATGAGAATAGGTCGTAAAGTGTTTTTCATCCTCCAACTCGAGAGGGGCGTGGCACTTTTTCAAGAACACAAATTTTCAGATTAACTTTCGTCTATAAAACACACATCAATGAAACTCGGTACAAACTTACTATTGAGTCTTGGAACTCGACTTTAAAATTTGAGCGATCTTTGGAAAGGGTCGCATGGTACCGCCTATTAAATTCAATTTTTTTTAATCGCATAGATTAGGAACTAAATGTTGTAGAACATTGAATCTTGGTATGAAGTAACTGATGGGCCAGGTCTTTCAATTATAAAACTGACACGGGCTTAAAAATGATTCCAAGATTTTTTAGACGAATAAAAATACCTACTAAGACACTTCAAGTATTTTTCTTACGATTATCACATGCATATATGGCATATAACTGGTACCAAGTTTTTCAATACAAAATTATCTACAGATTCTGTATCAAGTATTACGCTTTAAAATGGGAAGGGAACAGAAAAATTAAAATTATAAAAATTTATGTCGATTAACGCAAATTTGAAAAAAAATGTCTAGAAAAACATTGCGAATTCAATTTTTCATTAAACTTTTTTCATAAAAGCTATGTCTTGGTTAGTTTTGATAATACTATGTTGATATTTGATAATAAATATAACAAAATATGGTTGTTATTGCCCAAAAACACGATTGTTGTTTCTTTATATTACATTTTTTTTATGAAATTTGTTTATTCTCTCGATTAATTTAAAATAGGTTACAAAGTTTATGCTGATTTAGTTTATACAGGATAAAATTTATAAGATAAAATTTTCGTAAAATATCGAAAGTACAAAAGAAAACCTGAGATTATTTTTAATAATTTGCATTTGGATATATTTTGTACTTTGGATATATTATATACTGATTAGTTTAGTATTTGTAACCTTTAGAAATAACAAATATTTATCAACGCTCTGCCATCTAAAATCTAATCATGGAAAATGTCATATGGCCAACATCATTCACACAGCCTCTGGTGACATGTTGTGTTGCAATTATCAGGCAAACGTGTTGAAAATGAAAATCCACAAATCTAACGCATTGACCGCGTGCCGTGCGCCAAGCGCTTAAAACAAAGGATTAACCTTCAATATAGTTAGCTCAAGAGTTTCCTTTATGGTGAAAACAATAAGCCACAAGCAAAAAGGATATCTTACAATAACAACTCGCTATTGTGAAAATACCAGTAGTGATTTTTACGTACGACTAATCCGTGGCTTAAATTGCGGTTTTTATTGAACTTTCATTGTCACGTTGTCCTGCGGTTACATAGAATCACACATTGAGTGGCAATAAATGTGCGTTGCATCTGCAGTTCCAAACGCTTATATTTCACACGTACAGAGGCGTTGATGGTCAAATGGTTTTAAGTAAGGCTTAGAAAATTTGCTCGATTCTAATGTTGGCATATTTTTTTCTGTACGAAATTATCGAACAACATAAAATAATGTTGAGCTCATTGCACCTATAAATATATAAAACCAGCTTAAATCCTTCAAGTAGCTATCTAGAGGCACTTAAGCCAGATTATTATAAGAGCAAATATTATTTTTCAGAATTAATAGGGAAAAAAAAATTAAAGTAGAGCAAATAAAAATAAGATGCTTAAAAATGAGACATAATCGGTTGTACTTGAGTTTTAATCCTTTGGATTTACATGGCTTTTCTTTGTATGACTGCACCAGTTGTTACAGTTTTAGTTCGCATTGGTTCGATTGGTTCAATAAAGCGGCTTAGTAGGCGCATTAATGTTAGTGTTCAGCCCATGTTGGTATCGAAACTAAAGTGGAGGATTTAAAATTAGGCCAGTAGCAAAGATAAGCTTAAGTTGCATTACTTTTAATTCAACACTTGAAATTTTATTTTTGTTATACAGCTCGAGACAAGTGTTTCTTAGGAATTCTTTAATTATTTTATTGTTTATCTGAGCCAATGGCTATAGGTATGAAGTATAGTCTTTTTTATTATTTTAAGCCCACTGAGAAAACAATATCATATGCTTGAAATAACCTTTGTTCTTATTATGTGTTAAAGCTGAGAGCACTTTACAAGTAGAAGCATACTTTTTACTGGCTTTAAACGTACCACTTCTTCTGTCTCTCAGACAGAATTATCTTTCTGCAGTTTGCTGAAGTGATATCCTGAGAATCTTTTTCACACTTATTATATCTTTTCTTTAGTCATGGATACATATCAAGTATCACTTTGGTGTTGCTGACAAATTAAATTGAACGAATTTTGTGTCCGTCTTAAGCTCATTACAATATTTTGAATAAATAAACAATTCAGAGAAATTTATTTGATGCTGTTACAGCTTGAATTAATTACATTAAAATTTGAATTTGAAGCAGAAGCAAATGTACAAGCTATTTATAGATATTAATATTAATTTTTTAGATGCTTTCAAATGATGCTAAAGAATATTACAAACAAATAAAACATCAAAAAGAATATTAAAATGAAAACATAATATTTAACGGGAACAATATTAAAACAGAAATTAAATATTGAATGGTATTTTTTCAATAAAAACTTAAATAAAAGCGAGTTAAACGCATTTATGAGTGCCCTTTAAGGGCATGTTCACTTTTCGAATTCTCAAAACCGCAATTAATTTTATTTTATTTTTGGGCTTCACACTTCATCACAGATACTTTAAGCCTTGATAGACTTGTTAAACATCAAAATTGACGAAACTGCAACAACTTGGTAGAAAAAATGGATTTCCGTAGGAATATCCGTCTGGAAACCCAAAATATACCTTGTGTATCAGAAAGTTGGACATCGTATCTCTGTTTTTTTTTACATTTTGATCTTGGAATGACCTTGAAGTGACCTTAATACACCCAAATTGACCTCGAATTCGGAATCAGTGACCCAAAAGCCTAATATATCAGGAAGTTGAACATCGTATCACTGCTTTTTTTTCACTTTGACCTTAAAATGACCTTGGTCTTGACCTTTATATATGCAAAACTAAACTCGAATTTAGAAACAGCGACCCAAAAAAACCTCTTCATCTAAAAATTGAACATCGTAAAAATATTTTTCATTTTGAGCATGAAATTAAATTTTTTCATTTTGATCTTGAAATGACCTTGAAATAACATTAATCCAGACGAACTTACCCCGAATTTGAAATCAGTGACCCAAAAACCTGTGTATTCAGAAGTTAGACATCGTATCTCGCTTGGTTTTTCATTTATATCTTGGAATGACCTTGAAGTGATCTTAGTATACACAAACTGACCTCTGAATTGGAATCAGCGATCGAAGAAACCTTTTTATCAGGAAGTTGGATATCATATATCTGTTTTTTTTTCATGTTGACCTTAGAATGTTGACCTTCTTTCTCCATGTTGACCTTAGAATGACCTCAATATAGACAAACTGACCTCGGGCTTGGAATCAGAAACCCAACAACCTAATATATCCGAAAGTAAAACATCGTTTATCTATTTTGTTTTTAATTTTAACCTTTAAACGACATTAAGACAAACTGATCTGTGATTTGGAATCAGTTTCTCAACAAACTTGTGTATTCGAAAGTTAAACATCTTATTTCTGAGTTTTTTCATTTTGATCTTGAATTTACCTTGACCAAAAAAAAACCAATATTTATAAATATTAAATCGAAGTTCCAGAACAAACCTACGCATTCCAAAAAGACGAGTTTAATATCACGGCTTTTTCATAATTTGATTTTGAAATGGCCTTACATCCTTACACGGAAAACCGGGTCCTTATTGACACGTCCCCCTTTTCTATTTTCATGGAAAAAATTGATAAATTAAAAAAAAAAGATTATAAAGGATTATAGTACTCACTAAAGTAGTGTTGACTTTACCAAATAGTTAATTTTTTCGAATAAATGTAAAAGCCACACTTTTTTATCATGATTCCGTAGTTCTGGGGATTATTATTTGCATTAAAAATAAACAGCGTTAGTGCTTCTTTTCGATTATACAACTTGGATAATTAAACCCTTTCAATAAAAATCCCTTCATTGGTTCGAGAGTCCAACTCTAAGTTTACAATTTTCTTTCTAATATAAAGCTGATAAAATTTGCACAAAGCATTTCAGAGCAATATCTACATATACATATATTATATACAATATTTTGTATTAAACTTTCATTAAGGTATTGAAAAGACCACCAGCAGAATCAATCCAAAATCTTTAAAAGTTGTCTGAAAAATTTTTTTGTATGTCTAACGATCTCCAAGATACAATCTAAATATATAAAAGACAAACGTCCTGCTTCATGCTCTATATCGCTCAAACTGTTTATGGTTAATGTTTTTGCTATGCTTTTTTAAATATGTTCAGCCTGAACAAGAACCTGTTTCACTCATATAGCCAAGTAACGCTTAAACTGTTAACTGTCAGCCTTAAAGTATGTGCACAAATTTTATTTGATATTTGTCAGTAAGGACACATTGACGACGGCTTGAACAAAACAATATTTGAAGTGAATGAAAAAATATTTTCATATCGTCTGCTACTTAATTATTTTCAATACGACCCGTAACGGGCTTCTATACTAAAGGGTGATTTTTTTGAGGTTATGATTTTCATGCATTAGTATTTGACAGATCACGTGGGATTTCAGACATGGTGTCAAAGAGAAAGATGCTCAGTATGCTTTGACATTTCATCATGAATAGACTTACTAACGAGCAACGCTTGCAAATCATTGAATTTTATTACCAAAATCAGTGTTCGGTTCGAAATGTGTTTCGCGCTTTACGTCCGATTTATGGTCTACATAATCGACCAAGTGAGCAAACAATTAATGCGATTGTGACCAAGTTTCGCACTCAGTTTACTTAATTGGACATTAAATCAACCACACGAATGCGTACAGTGCGTACAGAAGAGAATATTGCGTCTGTTTCCGAGAGTGTTGCTGAAGACCGTGAAATGTCGATTCGTCGCCGTTCGCAGCAATTGGGTTTGTGTTATTCGACCACATGGAAGGTTTTACGCAAAGATCTTGGTGTAAAACCGTATAAAATACAGCTCGTGCAAGAACTGAAGCCGAACGATCTGCCACAACGTCGAATTTTCAGTGAATGGGCCCTAGAAAAGTTGGCATAAAATCCGCTTTTTTATCGACAAATTTTTTTCAGCAATGAGGCTCATTTCTGGTTGAATGGCTACGTAAATAAGCAAAATTGCCGCATTTGGAGTGAAGAGCAACCAGAAGCCGTTCAAGAACTGGCCATGCATCCCGAAAAATGCACTGTTTGGTGTGGTTTGTACGCTGGTGGAATCATTGGACCGTATTTTTTCAAAGATGCTGTTGGACGCAACGTTACGGTGAATGGCGATCGCTATCGTTCGATGCTAACAAACTTTTTGTTGCCAAAAATGGAAGAACTGAACTTGGTTGACATGTGGTTTCAACAAGATGGCGCTACATGCCACACAGCTCGCGATTCTATGGCCATTTTGAGGGAAAACTTCGGAGAACAATTAATCTCAAGAAATGGACCGGTAAGTTGGCCACCAAGATCATGCGATTTGACGCCTTTAGACTATTTTTTGTGGGGCTACGTCAAGTCTAAAGTCTACAGAAATAAGCCAGCAACTATTCCAGCTTTGGAAGACAACATTTCCGAAGAAATTCGGGCTATTCCGGCCGAAATGCTCGAAAAAGTTGCCCAAAATTGGACTTTCCGAATGGACCACCTAAGACGCAGCCGCGGTCAACATTTAAATAAAATTATCTTCAAAAAGTAAATGTCATGGACCAATCTAACGTTTCAAATAAAGAACCGATGAGATTTTGCAAATTTTATGCGTTTTTTTAAAAAAAAAAGTTATCAAGCTCTTAAAAAATCACCCTTTAGTAGTTTACATAAATGTCTAAATGACACTTTTCGAGGTTTTTCATAATTCTTCTGAGTGTATTTCTTAACCCTTTCAATGGATTTGTCCATTTTATTGGAACCACCATTTATTGGAAAAACCAGCCAGATGGTGACCCGAGATGGGTATCAACAAAAGTAAAAACAAGTTAGTCAGCACACTGTTGCTGTGTCAAAAATCATATAAAAACAAGTAAAGAAAGTTTAAAGTCGGTCTAGGCCGACTATGAAATACCCTAAACCCACTTTTCAAAAACAAAAAATTTGTATTGTAAATGGGCGTCTCCAAGGGCGGATGAAGCCTATATTTTATATGCATTTAAATGTTGATGAAAATTTTACACATACCATGTTTTATTCCTGTAGCTTACAGTTAATGCCATTATTGTGCTTTCCCTATTGGAGGTGGGCGTGTTCATGGACGGATTACTTCCAATTTTTGAACACACCTTAGTTTTGGTATAAAATACATGCATACCAAATTTAATTTCTCTATGACAAACATAACCTTATTTATTGAGTTTAAAACTTTTTGGGCTGTATGGGAAATAGGCGTGTCCGAAGGCGGATGACGTCCATTTTTCAAAACCATCTTTGTCTTGTCATAAAAAACATACGTTCCAAATTTTAGCTTTGTAGGTTAAACAGAGGCTTATTTATTGCGTTTTCAATTTTTGGGTTGTATGGGAGGTGGGCGTGTCCGTGAAGGGATGACGTCCATTTTTCGAAGACATCTTTGTGTTTGTATAAAACACATACATATCAAATTTTATTGTTGTAGACTAATTATGAGCTGAGTTATGCAGTTTTCAATTTTCGCGTTGTATGGGAGGTAGGCGTGTCCGTGGGCGGATGATGTCCACTTTTCAAGACCATCTTTGTTTTCTTACAAGAAACATATGTGCCAAATTTTAGCTCTTTATGTTAAACACAAGCTTATTTATTGCGTTTTCAATTTTTGGGTTGTATGGGAGGTGGGCGTGTCCGTAAGCGGATGACGTCCATTTTTCAAAGACATCTTTGTGTTGATATAAAACACATACATACCAAATTTTATTGTTGTAGGCTTTTTATAAGCTGAGTAATGCAGTTTTACATTTTTGCGTTGTATGGGAGGTAGGCGTGTCCGTGGGCGGATTCCAAAAATATTCAATAGTGAAAATTCTTGGGTCCATGTGACTATGTGTACCAAGTTTCATCCAATTATATCAACTCCTTCTTCTTATCCTGTGTATACGGACAACACACAGACGGACGGACGGACGCACGGACGGACGGACATGGATAGCTCGACTCACGTGGTGACGCTGATCAAGAATATATATACTTTTTAACCGACTTCATCTATACTGGACTCGCTTCGTTCTATGCGTTACAAACGTTTGCACAAAGTTAATATACCCTGACCTTTCAGGTTTAGGGTATAAAAACAATGAAAATACAAATATTTTCATGATTTGGTTCCATTAAATGGATATATGAAATTTATTGCGTGACTTTTTTATTTTCAGGCGACATATATGCTGTATATATATTTCGCTGCATGCCGGATATATATTTTTAATATCAATTTCAGGTAACAGCTGTTCCTTTATTTTGAATACTTGGACTAGAAAAAATGGTGATATAAGCAAAAACCAAAGCTTGTAACGAATAAACAGTCGTTTTAATTTAACAAATATACCTAACGTTAACTTAATACAAAATGCTTGAACAATTTTAAGCCTAAGTAGAGCAACAAAAGTTCTGCACTAACTTGGCACAAAGGTTTTAAAAGGCTGCATCACAAAATGTGAAATATACAGGCTCAGCAGCCTTCATTGAAATCCCAAAAAGACTATTTAAAGCCCAAAAAAAATTCTTAGGGTCATCAGCACAATTTTGAAACAAGGCTGCCAACAAAACCAAAAAAGAAAAAAAGCACAAAGCAATAATCATTTTGGTTTCTTATTTAATGCAAAGAAACCTCATTCTAGTCAACTGCAACGTGAACAAATTTCTTGAATACAAGTTGCGAGCTCAAATTTACACACAATACAAAAAACAAATTATAAAAAAAACGAAACCCAGACAAAAATTTAATTATGATTTCAAGGCCAAAAAGAAGCCCCAGCTCAATTGGCAGCAAAAGTTGTATGTTTTAACAGACGTGAATTTTTTTTATTACCGACCAACAATTTATCAAATTTACGTTAAATTAATTTCGTTATCTACAAATAATAAAGGTGAAGCCACTATAAAACGACAAACAAGCCAACATGAACAGAACATAAAACGACACAAACTCAGCGAAGAAATAAATTAACTTTTAAACATGGCCACAAAACGGATGTAAGTAAAACACTAACATTAAATTGAAACGGAAACGGATGTCATTGCTTACTTGCATTGGCGCATTTACTGACACTCTACACTCTAGATGGAATTCCATTCCCGTCTGGATGCTCAAATATTCAACTTCTGACTCAAAATTGCAAACGGAACTAAGTAGAGTAACACTGTTAATGTCAAAAGCATATTTTGTTCTTCGAAAATGTCATGCTTCAGTGTTTAACTCAAATTAATGCTTCTCACGAGCGTGCACAAATAGAGCATGAAAGGCAAGGACCTGCCAGCTATTGCTATCGAATTTCTGAGCTACACGTACATAAGAGCAGCGTACAATGCCAGCGGCACTTATCTTGGTCACATGTCATTGCTGTCATAGCTCAGCCAAATAAGACCAGCTGCCATCACATACTCCCTCTATCCCTAAACCCCATCCACATCAATCAGTCCGGCAATAAACAATAGCTTGATAGATTAACAAGTTAATTGAATGGCATTGTATGAATCAATAAACTGCCTGTTAAGGGTTAAACGTGACCGGCATTCACATGTACGTTATTTACGAGCTGTTTTTGTGCTAGCAATTTAATGAAATCCTTAAGGAATGAACACTTTCAGCTGCTAATTGCTGTCCAGAGGGATTAAAATCCTCTTCCGTTTTGCTTTCAATACTGCAAAATCAGCAGCAACACTGCAAAAGCTTTTAATATATCCATCAGTAAGAACTTGGCTACAGGTATTCTTAGAGCATTGTCAGTTGTTCATTCCCTATTCGTTTCGTTTACTTTAAAGTTAATTTTGACGCTAATGTTCTGTCTGATGTCCTTCACATTGCTGATGTCTTTGAACACGAAACTTTTCATCAAAGCCATCACTTAGTCTAAAATTATCTTTTGTTGCTCTGAGTGGCTAAAGTTTAATTAAAATTGTGCTTTTGATGTGCTCAATTTTGTGTTTTGACATCAAGTCCTGCCTGCGGCGATCAAAGATATTTTTACCGTAAATATTTTATGAATGATTGAAAAGTCTTTGATTGAAAAGTTGGTACTTATTGAGAAGGACCGGCGGTGAATGTGCTTTCATCATAATGAGCTATTGAAGCATTAAAAGTTCTTCAAAAGTTTCGTCTGTTATCGATTTTGTGTGTGTAATAGTGTAGCATGAAGATGTTGAACAATTTGGTCCACATATTACGACTTAGCAAATGACTTTATTTAGCTAAGAGAGCAACATAAAATGTTGTGCTCCGAGAGGAGTAAAAATGTCTTGCTATATTGAGAAAAATTTAGATCTTGAAATAAACTTAACCATAAACATATCCATAACCATAACCATAACCATAACCATAACCATAACCATAACCATAACCATAACCATAACCATAACCATAACCATAACCATAACCATAACCATAAACATAACCATAACCATAACCATAACCATAACCATAACCATAACCATAACCATAACCATAACCATAACCATAACCATAACCATAACCATAACCATAACCATAACCATAACCATAACCATAACCATAACCATAACCATAACCATAACCATAACCATAACCATAACCATAACCATAACCATAACCATAACCATAACCATAACCATAACCATAACCATAACCATAACCATAACCATAACCATAACCATAACCATAACCATAACCATAACCATAACCATAACCATAACCATAACCATAACCATAACCATAACCATAACCATAACCATAACCATAACCATAACCATAACCATAACCATAACCATAACCATAACCATAACCATAACCATAACCATAACCATAACCATAACCATAACCATAACCATAACCATAACCATAACCATAACCATAACCATAACCATAACCATAACCATAACCATAACCATAACCATAACCATAACCATAACCATAACCATAACCATAACCATAACCATAACCATAACCATAACCATAACCATAACCATAACCATAACCATAACCATAACCATAACCATAACCATAACCATAACCATAACCATAACCATAACCATAACCATAACCATAACCATAACCATAACCATAACCATAACCATAACCATAACCATAACCATAACCATAACCATAACCATAACCATAATCATAACCATAACCATAACCATAACCATAACCATAACCATAACCATAACCATAACCATGACCATAACCATAACCATAACCATAACCATAACCATAACCATAACCATAACCATAACCATAACCATAACCATAACCATAACCATAACCATAACCATAACCATAACCATAACCATAACCATAACCATAACCATAACCATAACCATAACCATAACCATAACCATAACCATAACCATAACCATAACCATAACCATAACCATAACCATAACCATAACCATAACCATAACCATAACCATAACCATAACCATAACCATAACCATAACCATAACCATAACCATAACCATAACCATAACCATAACCATAACCATAACCATAACCATAACCATAACCATAACCATAACCATAACCATAACCATAACCATAACCATAACCATAACCATAACCATAACCATAACCATAACCACAGCCATTACTTGCATCATCAGTTTTCTATATCTTCCTAACCTTCATCCGTTGTTTTCTCAACAAGTACCCTAGAAGAATATTTCTTTGTGCCAATTCAAAAGTTTGTCTGTTAAATTTTTTTCATTATACATTTTTCCAAAGCGCATAATCGCCAAGAGCAAACATCGTCCGACCGACCACCACTTAACAAAAGTTTCGAACTTATAAATATATAACTCGTTAACAGCTTACAAGCTCATTATCATCATGAAAGATGAAGTTGAAAAAGTTAATTGCAAAATGAAATTCTCACACCTACAGACAATAATGTTATTTCGCTTCAGAAGCGTAAAAAACCAACCTGTCTTAACACCTCGGCAAATTGCATTGAATGCGATCGAAAAACTAAAAAATAATACATTATTTTTGCACTTGATTGAAATTGAATTGACTTTCGATTTCATGCTTTAGTTCACATAAGCAAAGGATTCATTAAAAGAGAACTTTGGTATTAAAAATGCTTGCACAAAACAACAACCATAAAAGTAGCAACGTGAAAATTTCCAATCATAACGTCTGTGCCAATAATAACGTTTATATGAAAAGATTCTTTCCTAGCTTCTCATCATATTTAATAGTAAAAACCTTTTTGTTTGCTTCATAAGAAAACTTTATTGAGGGTTCATAAAATGAAAACTTTTATATTGCTTGCCGCATCCCTTTTAATAAATCATCGAAAGAACAAAAAGTTTCAACGCATTGATAACTTTACATGTGCTCTCAATGACACATAGAGCAGCAGAGTTGCCACAGCGCAAGGAATTAGAACGAAAACTTTATGAAACATTGAACTAAAGTATTGATAAGTCAAACCAAAATATCAAAATGTATAATATCAAAATGTCAAAAATCAAATATTAAATAACGTATATCGAATTACATATGGGCATTTCCACAGAAAGGTCTACCGGGACCGAAAAAAAAAATATTAAATAAACAAATAATTTTTTTGTTATTATTTAAAAAAAATGCTTGAATTTTTAAAATTTACTGCATTTAAAACTTATTTCAGTTTTTCTTCTGAGAAAATTGGCCAGATATCTGAGAAATATGTTTTTCTTGCTTTTAGCTGCTTTTAAGGACTTTTTCTCTTTAGTATTTTTCGTTTATTTATTAACGTTTTGTTTGCACTCTTCTTATATAATCCATCTAAAAACTACAAATAAACAATAAAAAATAAAAAAAAACCAAACAAAGTACGATTAACGGTAAATTTTTTATATTGCTTTAATTACTATTCGAATGTCGCGTTCTTGTACCTAAATCATCATTTGTTATCAGAACTTCGTGATCGTTCTAAGCAAGTGTCTGAAAATTGTAACTTAAATCAAATTTGGTCGCCTCACTATAAAAAAAAGTTACTGCAGGTAAAAATCATACTAAACATTTAATATTGATCATCAAAATGTGTCGCGTTCGCG
Source organism: Tetanocera ferruginea (assembly GCA_958299015.1). Taxonomy (NCBI): domain Eukaryota; kingdom Metazoa; phylum Arthropoda; class Insecta; order Diptera; family Sciomyzidae; genus Tetanocera; species Tetanocera ferruginea. Next base: position 26,687,098 of record OY282643.1, on the reverse strand, counting down.
ATCATGCGCCGTTTTTTTTAATACACTTTGTATGGGAAGTATGGAAAGTTTTCATTCGATTTCTCTGAATTTTTAACTATGTGTTAATAGTTCAAATTAAAGCTAATGTGATAATTCTCAAATCATTGGATTGATTTTTTAATCGATTTTTCAGAAATTTTTCATTTTGCGAACGTCAATTTGTATGGGAGGTATACGTGGTTTTCATCCTATTTGGCATATTTTCGTACATGATCTCTATTTTTACGATATAAGCTTAAATATCGAATTTCATTACGATAACATAATAATAACGGCTGAAATTATGTCAACTGATAGGGGGACATACAAAAACAGGGACGGACATGGTTAAATCAACTTAGATGGTACTGCTGCAGGATAATGTATGCACTTTTATAAATCGGCCACGGCTCCTTATGATCGTAAAAAACGTCGTCATAAAATAAATAACAACATACGTAGTACGGGTGGGGTTAAAACAATATATCATAATTTTTCTCACAAGCCTCATATGTATTTTTTTTTTTTATTAATATTACTAAAATAAAACTCCCAAATAATATATACGATGGTTTTGGTAGATAATGCAATATTTAGATGAAATTACTTGAACTAATTCTTATGACAAACGTGATGAGAAAAAATGTCGCGTGCTAGATGTCGCGTTCGCGATCAGGCTTAAGCTCAATAAAAAAACAGCTGATGGAAATATGTCAAAATGACAACTTTTTCTTGAAAGTCACATTAATCTGTTTTAATTTACAATTTACCGCTGTAAAATATTCTGTTGCGTTTCGCAGATATCTGCATTTTTCTAGATGAAGCCGAAAACGAGTTCCATTTTTTGTCGCGTTCGCGATGCCATGTTTATTGCTAATATTTGCGAAACATAAAATCTAAAGAACCTAACTTTTTTTACTAAATATAGTGCAAATAAAATGCTATCTAAAACTTGAAAAAAAAGAAAATTTGTTTTGAGTTTTCTTTATTATTTTGCTCCTCAAAGGCGTACGAATGTCGCGTTCGCGACTATGGAAATGCCCATATATCGAAAATCAAATATCATAACCAAATATCAACTATTTAATCTAAAATTTAATATATCATTCACCAAATATCAAATGTCAATCATCAAATATCAAACATCAAACAACAAAAATCAAAATGAAAATTAGTACTTCAAATTTAAAAATAAAAAAGTTAAAATTTGATATTCAAAACTTTAAATTTTTAATACAAA